>CM074722.1:283563819-283798819 GCA_037306005.1 Rhinophrynus dorsalis | reverse complement strand
AAGAGGACTTGGCTAGGACAAAGAAGGAGTTTTGTTATTTGTGAATACAGGCCTGTAGCTTCATAATATGTACTTTCCTGTTTATAGCAAGGAGGGGGATTATAACAACTTTACAAGTGCACACAGCTGGGCAGTGATTACATTATCCATTTGTGATGATTTCTGTATAAACCTTCAGCTTTTCTTACTCATGTAACATTTTAATTAAGGTATTCCCACTCACAGATGCAATATACATATTTTGCATATATACATATACATATATATATATATATATATGTATGTGTATATACTAGTGTAAAAGCGTGTGTACACGGGCCAAGGTTCGGTGAGGTAAAGAGGCCGGTCCTGCTCTGTGTAATGCCACAGCCTCACTGGCGGCGCACGTGATGTAGTCATGCATTGTAGAGACTGCCCGAACTCACAGAATGCTCCCAGCACAGAACTCCCAGCATTCTGTGTGTTCGGGCAGTCTCTACTGCGCATGACTGCAACGGACAAACATTCTGGCCTTTTATTTTATATTATAGGATATATATATATATATATATATATATATATATATATATATATGTGTCTTTTTTAAATGGGGTTTTGAGTGCCAGATGGATGTGCAATGCATTTCAAAGCAATTCATTGCACGCCCCTTTGACATCCAAGAGGTTAACTCCTTAAATGCTAGCGAGATCTCCAATACAACGCAAAAGCCTATTTCGCTCAGAAACATATAGAAAATGATTACAGTCGATTAAAGCGCAAATAGGATGTTCATCCATGGATATATCCATTTGCCTTTTGGAGTCAGGAAGGATTTTTTTACCTACTTAGGAAGAACTGGAAATGGATTCAATTGTTTTGTTTTTGTTTTCTTATTTGCTTTCCTCTGGATCAACAAAGGTGATATTGCAAAGATTCAACTTGATTTCTTTTTTCAACCTCATCAACTACGTTACTGTATTAATATGTATATTTTAATTAACAAGATTTGAACACTTTTTATTTGTCCCCTATAATGAATTTGTAGTATAATTACTTCACATCTTCTTGGTTCATCAGCTTCATTCAGAGAGAGTGGGGGGGAATGTGCGAAACTGCTGGGGAATCTCCTTTGGTACTAGACTTCATCTCCTGCAGCTGCACTTTGGGGTATGCACAACAGCTAGTTGTGTAAATACAGAAGGTATCAATGGTACAGTTGTGATGGGGCACAGTTTCCTAGGGGGCGCATCAGCCCCAGGGCCCATAAAGGGTTAATTATGCCCCCTGGGGAATATATTTGTGTTAGGGATACCCAAAACATTTTTGCACTAGGACCTGCCAATGGCTAGTTACTACACCAACTACACAGTATGATCCGATATGTATGCTTTAAAGCATACCGGTGCATCAGGACCTGCTAATGACTAGTTACTCCACCAACTACAGAGTATGATATGCATGTCTTGAAGCATACCAGCTTAAACACTCTGCCATCATCAACACTGCCTCATCAATATTATGTGCAGTAAATCTGAATAAAGTTACATCAGAGCACTAAGAAATCAGTTGCAATACCTAGAATAGAGTGGAATCATATTACTAGCACAGACAGAGATATAATCACATACACCCTGCTGGATGTTGTGAACTCAGTTGTGTACCCATTAACCTAACCTCCAAGGGGTTAACATAGTAGTGGGCAACCTGAGGCCTTCTAGTTGTTCAGGACTACAATACCTATCATCACCAGCCAGGTGGCTAGGAATAGTGGGAATTGAGGTCCTGAACAGCTGGAGAGCCTCTGGTTGCCCACACTTTTGTTAGAGTATAAAAAAAGAGATATAGATTGAAATGCACATGAGCAACACAATAATTATAAACAGCTCAGACAAACTTTCCAATTCTGACCCCGGTTATCTATCTAAACAAGTGGACAGATCCATCATCAATATCTTGGGTGCAGCAGTAATCAGTGTGTATCCCTAACTAGTCATTGCACATGTTTGGATCTGTGTCTTCATCTAAGTGAAAATATGTTTTTTGGCAATTTATCAGAAGAACGAATGGAAAAGGCCAAGGTAAACTTTCAGCAAGCATTAGCAGTTTGATTCTCTTTGTTACATATAATTGTATAATGCATTGTATATTGGAACAGCGGAATATATAATACAGTACATGCTTGTATATGATATAATACATAAATACAATACTATATAAAAGTCAAATAAACATGTTTGTAATATACAGTACATATAACACACACCCTGCGGCACTATGGGCCTTATCAGCAAAATAAAAGAACAGAAATTCTGGAGCAAACCAACTGCACCATAGGAGAGAAATAAATACTCCTGTTATTTTACGTTTTAACCCCTTGAGTGTCAGAGTGGTCTCTGGTTGGAGACCTCCCTAGCATTCAAGGAGTTAAAAGACATATTTAGAGCAAATAAAATTTGGGGATTTGTTGTTTCTTCCCTTTGGTGTTGATGGCTTGCTCCGGAATTGCTCCTATTTTGTGAATAGGGTCTAAGGGGAGCAATTCTGGAGAAAACCTACTGCTATAGAGGGAAGAAATAAAATGGTTCAAATTAATTTAATGGGGCTTTTAACCCCCTGAGTGCTGGAGAGGTCTCCAATGTATTGTGTTCGAAACCCCATATAAATCAGTGGGAATTTTGAAGCAAGTTGATTTCAGCCCTGTGGTACCGTTTGTTTTATCCTGAATTTTTTTAATAGTTCTATTTGTTTATATATATATATATATATATATATATATATATATATATATTTTTTTTTTTTTTTTTTTTTCAAACTGTAAGAGGAATTCCTATTATGTACCACACAATGGTGGAAATGTACCAGTCTGCCAGAGCAGTTCCCCTGACATCAGCCTCTAACACCAGCGGTTGTATTTTGTGGTTAGCACTAGAGTGTATGATTGTTGCAGTGCTTACCAGGGCATGCACACAATCCGTCTCCATAAATACTTTAATGCCATCAAGCCACAAACTCCTCCTCAGTAGCATTCACAGGGAAATAGAGTAAAGTTACACCAATTCCCCTGCTCTTTGCTTCATACATCACATTAAACAAAGTGCAGGGCAAACAAAAGCCCAAAACAGCCATACACTGCCTCACTGCCCTTTCCTTGGCGGGAACAGTGATAACCCTTTAAGTACCAAGTGGGTACACAATGCATTATGAAATAATGCATTGGACTCCCCTTTGGTCCTTAACTTTTGTGTGCCAAAGACATGTCTAACACATTTCAAAGCAATGCATGGACATGCCTCTGGCCCTTAAATGATTAAAGGGATAGTAATGTTTCAAAATAAAAGCAGCTCCAATTAATCTTCATAGTATTTGGGCCATGGAGAGTGTTATTTCAATACTGTCAGAGTTTTTGACCTGGTGTAAGCCACCTCCCCACAGATGTGGAATCTGGTCCACAGACCAGACAACTCACAGCAAGGGACAATCTTCTTACTGTGAGAACAATGAAAATCCTGCCCCCCTTGACCGTTTTTTCAGGTTTTTCCCTTATGCTAACTGAAGATTGTCCCTCTCTACAAGACATCTGGACACCATCTTTCTGTTCTGAGGTGATCAGTGTTACATCAGTAAAAGGGGCGGGAGGGGGATACTTTATCATTCAATTACTCTTGAACTACCACTCTGACAGTACTGAAATAACACTCTCCATGGCCCAAATACTATGTAAATTAATTGGAGCTGCTTTTATTTTGAAACATTACTATCCCTTTAAGGGAGAAAATTTTAGGCAAACATAGCTCTGTTAAAATTAGGCAGGAAAGGGGCTAAGGAGTCTGTTTCAGTACCTCATTTGGCTTAGAATTGTATTAATACATCCCCTCAAATGCATCAAAGAAAAAAAATATTAAGTAATATAACGCAACACAGTACATATTACTGTAACAGACATGCATAAACAATACATAACACAGCAACAAATATGTATATGATTTTAAACAGTACAACAGTAGGTAGAGAAGTCTCTCATATTCAGAGCCTCACTCCCTGCTCTCTGCCATTCTCCTTGCTGCAGTGCATATTGGGAGAATGGCAGAGGCAAAGTGCCCCCCCTCCACCCTCATTATAGGATCTGTTGCTCGGAGCCCATTCATCTAGACAAAAATGGCATTAAAAACAGTAAGGAGGATGCACTAATACAATTCCATCCTCAATCAAGCAAGGGAATCAATTTCATAGTGCTGCTCCTGCCTTATGCCAATTTACAAATATATGTACACAGCAAGTTTTCCCCATAATACAGTCTGATTCAAGTTAACGGTAGTGTGGCATTGTATTAGCATTTTCAGCTGTTTTCTCCTTTGTGGCATGTTTAATGCTATTTATTAAAAATGGTGCAAGGGAAATAGGACACCTTTACTGCATTGCACTGTGCATGTTAGAGGCATACCTGGGAAACTTTAGTAATAGGTCACCCAGAGTTTCCAAAAAAAAAAAAAAGTACCACGTTTAACCCTTTGAGTGCCAGAGGGGTACGCAACACTCTGGCACCCAAAGGGTTAAAGCCTCATTTAACTTCACTCCCATCACGGTGACAGAATGAAGTAAAAAGAATTTACTAACAGCAGGCCAGTACAGGTTCTCTCTCCTCTTGCCCTGACACCAGGCACACAGCGTCATGATTACGTGACACAGGTTGCAATTTGTCCGCGGACCACGATGCCAGAGCAGGGCTCTGATAAGATGGATGTGAATTATAAAATGTGCGCAGGAAGGAGCAGCAAATGCGCACATACTGTATATGCCTGGAGAATTTAAGGTTTCACCCGGAGGCCTGGAGACACTGCTCTAAATCCGGAGTCTCCGGGTGAAATCCGGCAGATTCCCAGCTATGGTTAGAGGTGAAGCATGTTTGCGCCTGTATGTACTACAGCGATCATGCGCTCTTGTGCACACTCCAAAGTGCTGGTGCCAAAGGAGATGTGCTGGGGGATTCCATACCACCACTGAGGTTAAGAAGAACTGAAGTGAGTATAGAAAGAAAATGCACCTGTGGGAATGAATAAAAATTCCTGTTCACTTAAATGGAGCTTTACACCCCTTGAATGCTAAAGAGGTTCCCAACAGGAAGTTGGGGGATTTTTACTTGTCTCCTATGGTGGAGAAATTTGCTCAGAAGTTCTCCAGCTCTTGTAGTAGATCAGCCTCAGAGAAGTACCAAGAAGGACTAGAGGCAATTCAGGGGCAAACTAACTGCACAAATAGTGACAAGCATCAAGAGGTTAAAAGCTTCTTTTAAAACAATGGATATGTTTATTTGTCTACTATAGTGAAGATCTACTCCAGTTGCAAAAGGTTAGTAGATCTGAAGCAAAACAAGTGCACGTTATAGAGAAAAACCCTTTGGTTGCAGTGGGAATTTCTGTTTGGCACATAAGGGTCAATAGGTTTTCTCCAGATGTACTAAAATTTTGCTCTGATACAAATGACCAAATAAATCTTTCAGATCACTTTTTATGACAATAGTGGACAATCTGTATTTCCAAAACCAGTAGGGGAATGTCCAAATCTTCCAGCACAGCTGCTTTGCAGTTAGCCTCCAACTCGTATGGCTACAGTCCAGGGTATGCATCAGAGTATGACTAGATCACTTTAGTTCATACTGATGCACACGCTGCAACATCCTTAACACTGTAATGCAAGCAAGTCTCAAACTCCTACTGTAGAGCAGGCACAGCAAAATGGAACCAGGTCACAACATTTTGCTTTGTTATAACATAGAAACAACCCTTTGAGTGTCAGAGGGGTGTGCAGTACATTGCAGAACAATGCGATAAACATCCCTCTGGCACTGAAAGGGTTAAACAATGATCAGAGGAAAGGAACGCCCTGAAAAGCCCATACTCTTCCAGACTGCCTCCCTCCACCTTGGTGCAGCCTAGTATCTCCAGCATAAGCAGCTTCAGGAATATGGGCTTAGGCAGGTGTAGCACGAATAAATCTGTTCCAGTGCATATTATAGCATGGAATGCACTGCAGTTACTGACAGCCTCACACACTCTGTCAGTGGCAAAACTAGCCATTGGAGGAGCCAGTGCAAATATGCTTTTGGCCCCCTTCCTATAACTAAGGAGACCTCCTTGGGCTCTGGGGATGGCGGGACTGGGCCCCCTGAGATGCTGGGCACCATCATAACTGCAGCCTCTTCACCTGCTGTTGTCTCAGGCCTGCACTCTGTTGCTAACATTGCTTGTAGATAAATGCCTCTGTCTGCCATTCTGATGTGCCTAAAGCAATGTGAGGATGGTTTGTTACTTTGCTAGCCTAGCACAAGTATAAATAGTAGAAGAGCTCAAGCTGGAAAAAAGTACCCAGGCTCTACCCTCGCCCTTTTACATTCCAATGCATTGGCACTCTCTATAGAATTCAGTGAATTGAGAGGATAGTACCCTTTATTGCGACATCAAATATTCATCAAGTGCTTAAAATGTAATGTCAAATTCCCCATACTTTTTTATTCTTTTTTAATCTTCACCTATATTTTTACACTTTTTTGTCTCTGACATTGAGCTCCATGGATCTGTTTTCATAGAGCTTTTGTCAGGGACTGTGAAAGAAGGTATATTGGTAGTGTAGAAAGAAGTACAATGTAAAACTGGTAGCAGACAGAGCACTCCGTGCAGTAGGGATAGTGTTCATGTCATTAACATTGCAGGTGTCAGAAAATGTCAGGCAGTGAAAAAAACACGAAGACCATCAGGCAAACATGAATGACAAAAGCAGCTTAAGATCCCCTAGACAAAAGCACCCAAGGTATCTTTAGCTCCACCTATGACCACACCCACTCATCACATGTCTCCACCATTGTCTGGCACAAAAAATACCCACCGTATAACAGGAAACCAAAAAAATGCATTGAACTCCTTGGCTGTATTGCGCTGAGATCATTCTAGCATCCAACAGAGCAAATAATAGCCATAGAAACAGATATGTAAATTGTTTACCATAATCCAGTGTGGCTGAAGTTGCTCTGGCCACACCCAAAACTGAGAATGTTGGTGTGACCTATAAATATCAAGTGCCCTAAGCAATTACCTACTCTGCCTAATGGAAAAAAACAGTCCTGGACAAGAAACTTGTAACACTGTCTTTTCTTGATTATTTTTTCCAGGCAATTTTTTTGGAAAAATATGTAAATTTATGCTATAATATGTTTTGTAATTTTTTGAGAAAAGTACCACCTAGGGTTATGGGTTTTTTTTTATTTATTTTTTTATTTGTTCATCTAGTTGAACAGCCCATGTACACGGGCCACAGTGACAGGCAGTAACGGCCGCGGTACAGTCATGCACAGTAGAGACTGCCCACGCTGCAGCTGGTAATGGAGCGGGGCGCTCCAAATTAAGACTGTAGTCAGACCGTAGTCCAAAGGTGCCCAAAGAGGACTAAGGTCTGAATTCAGAGCGCCCCCCCTCCGTTATCATTCGCGATGCGGGCAGTCTGTAATACGCATGACTGCAGAGCAGCAGCCGTCTGTACTGAACATGACAGCTTCTGGCAAACATACATTAGCAAATTATTATATAGGATAAGAGCTGTACTAATTACCTTTGAGTAGGTCAACAAAAAACAGCAATGGCTGAAACAACATTTCCAAAGCTGTTTTCTAACCAGGTCATGTCAGGCTGATGACCAGATATAATTTTATCTGGCATTACATGAAGCCATCTGAGTGATGCACCTTTACATACCACTAGCAGAGCAATGCACCATTACATAAAGAGATGACTGGGTGTCTTATTAATCAAGCTAAAAAGGTGCAATTCTAGAGCAAACTAACTGCACCATAGGATTGAAATGAAACATAGTTACATTTGCATTAATTCAATTGGATTTTTAATACCCTGAATACTTCACAATGTGCTGAAGTTCTTTCTGAAATTCAAAGGTTTAAAAGTCTAGTTTGAATCAATGGGAATTTTTATTTGCTCTTGGTTTGCACCAGAATTACTCCTGCGGTAGACGCAGTAACGTTTGATATAATCGCAAAGTGTGTTTGGAGAGGTGTTGTGATCACATTATCTTGAAGAATATGACACACTTCACTATTTGTACTAAGAATTAGGTATGCTAGATGAAGGCAAGCAACACTGATCGTTACCATATAATGTTAGCATAAATCTGCCAGTCTGATTAAATGATATTTCTACATAGCAGTGTATTTTAAAGTAAGAGTCAATCTTTATTACTTTACATATACTGCAAGTGAGGATTATGTAAAGTCACACACACACACACATATAATGTGGTCTCAGGAGAGATGGCCTCGGTCAACTACCTGCAACAGACTCATCATGACTATTATGAGTAAAGGTCCAACAAGACACTAAAAGGTGGTTGTCTTACATTACAAGAAAAAGATACAATGGTCAACCTAGTGATTTAGCAAATTCACTCATAGCCAAATGGCAACTCACATTTGATACAAAGAGGTTTCTCAGAATTCAGGCACAGAGCTCTACCACAAAGCAATAGGAACTATCATTCAGATTGCTGTAAAACAATCAGCTGTTGACAACAAAGGGAAGTGTTGTTAAAAGGAAGCTCTGGTCATCAACTCTGAGCCATGGAGTGGAATGTCAGAGCTGAATCTGTGATCAGAGCTTACTGATCACATATAACTCTGCTTCTCTTTATTGTTGACAGCTGATCATATCCATCAGAAGGATAGTTTCTATTGCTTATCTTTATTGATTTTTGGTACAGCTCCATGCCAGAGTTTGGAAAAGCCTTTCTTTTTGTCAATCGTGAGTTGCCATTTGGTTAAGTGTGATTACTTTTATTTAATTAAGTTGGTGATGCACTAGGTAGCACACTCTCTATTTTTCTTATTTTGCATTTACATTGCTTTGGGAGGAAGTGATTCCAGAGTGGGCCACATCAAGGCACTAAAACACTTTCATTCACTTGAACCTCTTCAAGATAGGATATTTTTTGTTTACACTAAAAATTCTGGTCATATATTAAGGGAATTTGTAGGGAGGGCAGTGTTGACACATATATTACTGACAGTTGTCTTGCATTGCATTGCTCTGGCTCCTCAATCTCAATTTGTGTCAGTGTGCTTTTTGATAATCTCATCCCACAAAGACAGCAATGCAGGAAGCTTTGAATCACTGTGCACTGCCTCTCTGTGTGCAGTCATATGATCGCATGTAAGCCTGCTTGTTATTCATAATTTATTGCTGTGGTGGAGCCAGGGGCTCTGATGATGTGACTTCCACCTCGCTAGGGCTTCAAACCCAGTCATCATCAGTAAGCATTTTATTACTTATTATATATGGTTATAGGAACTCATAGAAAGATGCAGTGGTAGCAGGCCCCGGATTCCAAGCTCAATTGTAGCTTATGTGTTTGGAGCTAGGGAAGCCAGCTTCCACCTGTAAGCAGCAGCCCAATCCAAAAATCTCTAATTCGCCATGGAGGTGAATTTGTTTTGTTCTCAGCAACAGCATCAATTGAAGGTTATTGATTATAGCAAATAGCCACATTAACATATAAAAATCACCCTCAGGAATATGAAACAGGCTTTTATGTCAGATTTCCATATGAAAATGAGCCATGGGCCACAGAGACACTAAAACATCATTAATCTGTTGAAGGCATGAAAAAGACATGGTGGTGTATGGGTATTTGAGGTGAAGTCTCAGGGATGTCAAAGACAGTTTCGTGCATTCCTTGAGATGAATTCAGGTCCTGTTTGCACCATTTGCACCCCATTTTGGGCATTTCAAGCCACCAGTACTTAATTAACTCTACCTTGGTGCCTTATTCATCAAGCCAAAGAGGTGCAACTCTGGAGCAAACCAACTGCACCATAGCCTTGAAATGAAAATTCTCTAAGTTCATATTGATTATAACAGGACTTTGAACCCCTTGAATACTAGCATTCAAGTAGTTAACCCTTTGAGTACCAGAGGGGTACACAATGCATTGCTCTGCAATGCATTGTGTACCCCTCTAGCACTCAAAGAGTTAAAACACAACTTAAATTGATGGGCATTTTATCCTTCCCCACCCTCCTCATGGTACAAATTGTTTGCTCCAGAATGGCAAATTTTCTTTTAGCTTGGTGAATAAACTGGAAACCTACCCCAGTTTATTACCATGGGAAAACATTAGAGCAGCACTGGCACATTCATATACTTACTAGGGGGACCACGTGTAGGTGGTTTACGTTTGAAAGGTCGCACATTAAAGAGCGTTTGACCTTTTAAGTCATTCACCACTTCGCCATGCTCAAAATGACAGTGCGAGATTGTCATGTTGCCTACTTAATGGTTGCATACACAGCCTCCTTGAAGAAGTAAGGCCATGATAACTTGGAGGCAAGTGGGAGGCGAAGACAATAATACTTGCTTTGCCCAGACTCGAATACTTTTCCTATTGTATGCAGCACACAGAGGTGCTCCAGCTTCCTCTCTTCAGCATCCCCCGAACATTTTTAGACTTTGCCATCTATTGTTTCGTAACGTATGATATTTAAGTTATATGTATATGTTTAATTTCGAGTCTGGGCAAAGCAAGTATTATTGCCCTTGCCTCCTACTCGCCTCCAAGTTATTATGGCCTTACCTCTTAATGGAGGCTGTGTATGTGACCATTAAGTATACGACATGACAATCTTGTGCTGTCATGCAGTGCAAGATTGTCATGTCACCATTTTGAGCATGGCGACGTGGTGAATGAATTAATTAATATGTTTATTTATATAGCGCCACAAGTGTACGCAGCGCTTTACAATTTCAGGGTTTAAACAATACAGGGTTACAGGTGCTTTGTAGAGTGAAACATTGGGTGTGAGGTCCCTGCCCGAAAGCTTACAATCTAAAGTGGTAATGGGAGACATACAAAGTACATTAGGGTCAAGTGCTGAATACAGTGCTAGTTTTCATGATAATAGAGGACATCAGTAATGTAAATGTAAATGTGAATGACTTAAAAGGCTACATACTCTTTTGCATGTGACCTTTCAAAAAGATACCCATGTAGGCAATGGGCAGTTATCCTAGTATTTAGAAATCTGTGCTCTGGAGTCTTCATTCTCGAACTATGTATTGTCCTAGAAGGGGGCTGCCCGGGACAGTCCTGGCTTTTAAATGTGGCCCTTGTCCCTGGAAGCCTCCTTTTAGAACAATACATAATCAGAATGAAGACTCTAGAGCACAGAGTTCTAAATACTAGAAGGAGAACTGCCCATTGCCTGCTGTGACAGAAAGTGATGACTCTACTGGGCTACAAGAAAATGGCTTCCAGACAGAGCTTTAAACACTAGAGAGAGAATGGAGCCTTGATCCTGACATCAAACAGGAGGCACCGTGCAATTTTGTAGTAGAGTAATGCTAGTTTAAGGCTTTGAGCACAATGTACATTTTCTTATAGCCCACCACAGGCATCACCTTCTGTCACAGCAATCAACAGGCAGTTCTCCCTCTAGTGTTTAGAAGTCTGTGCAGTGCTCTTCTCTCCAAAGTGTCCCTGAATGGCAAAAGTGGAATGTGGTCACTCTAATACTGACCCAATTTTACTGTATTGTAATCTTCTGTAAACTGCTAAATACACTGAGGCTGGAGGACTAAGAAGAACAGGAGTAATCTTGGAGAAAACCTGCTGTGTCATAGGGGTGAGACAACAAATCCAACATGCCTGTTGGTTTAAATGGGGCATTTAGCCTCTTTATTGATAGAAAGGAGTCCAGTGTATTGCAAAAAAATGCATTGGACGCAGCATTCAAGGCATCATTTAAATCACTCAAAATGTCTTTTTGTCCCCTTTGGTGCAGTTGGTTTGCTCCAGAATTGCTTCAGTTCTTAGTACATCAGCCTCACTGAGCAGAGCTGTATAACTTAAAATATTCACAAATACATATGAGATAATTTATTAATAAACATTGACGAGATGTAATGCAAGACTAACACAATAAGAAGAATTCATATTTATTGGCAAAAAATTATTTAAAAATTCTCACACATGATTAAAATCAGGAAAATTCACAGTTAAAGGGAAATGATCACATCTTATTAAGTTTACTCCCAACTAGTAAAGCCTTAGGGCCGACTTAGAGAAAAGGCCAAAGCTGCTTTGTACAGCCTCAAAATGCCTCGTATCAGCTGTTTGAGGGAGGAGTTAAGAAAACACCAATGAGATGTTATTTGCAAAACATGGGGTGCATAGTTCATGTTCACTGACCTTTAACCCTTTGAGTGCCAGAGGGGCATGCAAAGCACTCAAAGGGTTAATGGTGAATTTCTCTATGTCATTCTTCTGAGTGACAATTGTGATGTTGACTTTAACAATATTTTCTTTGCCTTTAAATTTACACAGTTGTTTGAATTATTTGTTTTGACTGATGAAGCATGTTTCCTGCTCTTTATTGATCAAAAAATCATATTTGCTTTTTGATCCGTAGAGTGGGAGTTTCTTGAATGTGATTAATCAAAAAGTTTTTTATGGTCATGTTTTTCATTGATCTAAAATGTTTTTCTTTGCTTTCCTGAGTGATCAAAATTTGTTTATGATTGATCAAGATGGGCTAAAGCAGGCATGTTAAACATGCAGCCCTGAATAGAGACATTTGTAAATGCCCTGTGGCACAGCATCTTCCCAAAACCATCTTACCTCAGCCGAGGGTTGCCACATGTACACTTTTCTGTCATCTGTCTCCTTGAATTCTAGAAAGTTCTCCAACACATTGCAAAGGAATGGGTGTTTTTATTTCTTGTCTATGTCGCACTTTGCTTTCTCCAAAATTGCACCACCTTTGGTTAGTACATCAGCTTTCATTCCCCCATAAAACAAAATGGTCCTTATTCATCATAGTAAAGTCAAACAATTCTGCAGCAAACCAACTGCACCATGGGGGAGAGGGTGAAAATTCTGCAAATTGCCACTTAATTAAATGGTGCTTTTAACACCCTGATTGTTAGAACAAGGCTTTGCAAAACATTAGGGTTAAAAGCCTAATTTAAATCCATGGGAATCTTCATTTATTTCCTATGATGCAGTTGGTTTGCCCAGTATTAATCTACTTTTCTTAGTACACTGCCTGATGCCAACTTGCATTTTTATTTATTTATTTATTTTTCTGGAGGAGGGTTGTCTCTATATTATGTGAGACTGCAGGAGGTGTTAGGAGAATGGGCACAAGGCTAAGGTGTCACAGTGTGTATGTGTGAACCTGTAATGATCAGAAGGACAAGAGCTGAGAAGCAGACAGTGTATGGGTAGTTCTGTGGATGCCAGTTTGCACTGGAACAAGGCTGGGGAAAAAGAGTATATATATATATATATATATATATATATATATATATATATATATATATATATATATATATATAAAATAACAAACAAAATTAGTATCTTGTAAAACCTTTTTATTGGACTAACAGAATTTTGGATTGACAAGCTTTCGGGAGAACCTCCCTTTCTCAAGTCTAAATGCTTTAGACTTGAGAAAGGGTGGTTCTGCCAAAAGCTTGTCAATCCATAATTCTGTTAGTCCTATAAAAAAGGTATTAGAAGATATTAATTTTGTTTGTTATTTTAAATCTGTGTGTGTGTGTGGCACGGCTTTGTTGTACTAGGAAAGAGTTGAGCACTCAAAATATGTAATAAAAACTGCTTCTTTAATAAGACATACTTAAAAACATCAACGTTTCAGTCCACCATTGGGACTGTCATCAGGAACAACAGAGTTACAGACCGGCTCCCCAATCTTCCCTATATACTCTCCATTGTTTGATTTGGCGCTGTCATGACGTGTACCATGTTGCCAAAGCAACAGACAAACATCAGACGGACATCCAACATGTCGTCACCTCACCTCACTCAATGTGTGAAACATCGATTGCAATACAAGTATACATTGTATCCATATGCCATCCGTACTTTACATATAGTGTATCAGACTGAACTGAACAGTTCAGATGAGGATGCAAGGGACTTCTAAGCTAAGGCAATTGGCTAACTTTTTTTTTTTTTTTTGCAAAGTGGCTAAGCGGCGGTGTGTATATATATATATATATATATATATATATATATATATATATATATATACAAAAAGGTGTCCGCTCTCTTATTCTAGCTAAATACTGACAATCCAAAAATTGTATAGATACTATTAGTCCAAGAAACATAACATTCACAGGTCTTGAGGGACACGTATTCATCATTTCCCTCCAAGTATTGCCGCAACATTGACCTCTAGGGTGTGTGTGTATATATATATATGTATATACCAAGAAATGGAGCAAGTCCATGTTGGAAATAAGCACTCACAGGTCAGTAATGACAATAAACGCAACTCTGCAAGCAAGACCTCTGAGTGCTTATTTCCAACATGGACATAGCTCCATTTCTTGGTATATAATATTGTATTTGGATTTATAGCACTGAGACACTAGCATACACTAGCACACTATTAGTCCAAGAAAGATAAAACTCACAGGTCTTGTTGAGGTGAAAAATAAGTCTTGTTTATTCCATCAACATTTCGGCCTCACTGTGGGCCTTTGTGAGCATCTAGACAAAGACCCTCAGTGAGGCCGTAACGTTGATGTAATAAACAAGACTTATTTTTTCATCTCCACAAGACCTGTGAGTTTTATCTTTCTTGGACTAATAGTCTGTGTATGTATATATATAATAGAAGATTGGCACTGCTAGACAATGTCACTGTAGGTATGCTAGTGTCTCAGTGCTATAATTCCAAATACATAATTATATACCAAGAAATGGAGCAATGTCCATGTTGGAAATAAGCACTCACAGGTCAGTAATGACAATAAACGCAAATCTGCAAGCAAGACCTGTGAGTGCTTATTTCCAACATGGACATTGCTCCATTTCTTGGTATATACATATATACACACACAGACCCTCAAGGTCAATGTTGCAGCAATCCTTGGAAGGAAATTATGAATATGTGTCCCTCAACTGTATTTGTGTTTGACATACCTGGACTAAAGCATCCAGAATTATGTGGTGATTGTGGGGAATATATGAATATGATTCCATGCAAAAACAGGTGCTGAAATTGATTTTGTAGTCCTACACCTGCCAAAAGACAATTTACTAATCTAAGTGTTCCACATAGATTTCCCTTTGTCTCTGCTTACATCAAGGGAAGGGCAATGGGGCAGTCTAAGTTCTTTTCTGGGTGTTCTGTTCCTCTATGTCTTGTCCATCACCTTTATATTAAACAGAGGAAATTATTAAAATTATTAAAATGTGCAAGGAAAGCCCTTATGGCTTGTGCAGGGGCATGCATAAGGGCTTTGCTTGCATTAACATCTTAAAAGAGCAGTAAACTTTTTTTATGAAAACCTATATGTTATAGGGCTTTCTTTCTGAGAAAAAAAAAAGGTTACACCCACCTCTGTCAGTTGTTTTATTCAAAAGTTAAAACTTTTCAATTTGTCAGCAAGTGAGTAAATTTGTCATTACTTCCTGAAAGATCAAACTGCCATTGATGACTCAGCAGTTTCTATTTAATTCTCTGGAGAACTGATTGTCAGTGGCTCATTCGTCCTTCAGAAAATAACAAAATACGTAACTGAAATCTGTCCACTGGAGGGCACTGTTAAAGGGTCAGTAATGCCCCCCCAAAAATAGATTTAGGTAGATACTGAAAAAATAAACTATTTGCAACAAACCCTATCTCTAAACCCCTATGGTTTGAGAGATATAGGAATTCAAAGTTTGCCCCTCTCTCCCTTTCTCCTGATGTCAGCGTGTAGCTGACAAAAGGAGATACCGGTCTGGGGACCAGCAGGCGGCTCTGCAGCAGAACCGAGATTGCATTATCTATAACGAATTAATTCGCTGGAAATGTCTACAAAGTGTGCTTGCAAACCAGGCACACTTTGTAGATCTTTCCAATGAATGAATTCTTTATAGATAACAAGATCTCGGCTCTGCTGCAGAGCCTCCTCGAGTCATACGACTCAATTCTCCTGCTGTCAGCTTTACAGCTGACATCAGGAGAAGGGGAGGGAGGGGGGAACTTTGAATCCTTATATCTCTCAAACCATAGCCGTTTGAGAAATAGGGTTTGGAGCATTTTTTTTTTTTTAAGTCTACAAAACTGGATTTTTTTGGGGGGGGACATTACTGTCCCTTTAATGAAAAACACAACAGTTTAAACTGTCATACTCTGAAAAGATGCATTTCCCAGCAGTGTATAAGAGTGTGTGTGGGGATTTTTTGTTTTATTGCCCTTCAATATTTGTGTCTTCATAAACAAAATGCACTGATATTGCATAATAGGTAAGGTCAAATCGCCTATATATGGGGCTCATTGAATCTGTTTCCACAGAGCTTATTGTGAGGGACTGTGACAGCAGAGAGAATGCAACAATGTAAAAGAAGATACAATGTAAAAAAGATAATGAAACAATGTAGAAAGGCCTTCCTCATACAGATAAATCAGTGCTGCAGGAAGATTACAAGTTTGTATAAATAGTTCCGCTATCACAGTGTCTGACTGAGATCCTGGGAAATCAATATTAGGGACATGAAAATAAAAAATGAAAGAAAATATAGGTGAAGACTAAAAAATAATAATAATATGCAAAATCATGTAGGAGGTTGACTGTCTCTTTTATGAATGTGGCGTGCATCTGCCAGTATGTACTACAGTGATCATTTGTTCTAGTACTTACCATGAAGCACAGCCACTGGCATTTTTGGGTAACACCAGTGGAGCTGTACTGGTAGAAACATACCTTCACCGAACTGTTCCCTGCCTGCTTATTTTTCTCCAGTTGTACATTGTATTCTATTGGCCTGTTAGCTCTGCACAGTCTCATGAACTTCTCAAGAACTTCAGTGTAAAAATGCATTGCATCCTCAGGAACAAGGTCACCTTTTTTCACACTTAGAACAAACATGACTAACCATATGAGTGCCTGAGGGTTGTCTGGAACTCAAAGGGTTTTAAATACCCCGTTAAAGCTATATTTGTGTGATTTTTTTTGTCAGTTTGATCAGTAGATTTTTCTGTAGGTTTCATGAAAAAAAAACAACATATGACCTGGGAAACTACTATATTTTGCCAGATTTTTGTAGTGTTAAAACACTGAGTGACCTTTTTCTACCATTAGACAGACTGGCAATGAATAGTAGGTTTCCAAGTATCTTTACATTCAAAAGTTGTACGCATTTGAATATTGGCATTAACCCTTTGAGTGCCAGAGGGGTACACAACGCATTACTCTGCAATTATGCACAAAAGAAAGAGGGAGCAATTATGTAGCCAACCAACTGCACCTTAGGGGAGAAACAAGATTCCCCAAACTTGTATTGATTTAAATGGGTCTTCTAATGCCTTGAATGCTTGAGATGTCTCCATATGATAGTTTTCAAGGGGTTTAAATCATAGGTGCAGTTGGTTTGCTCCAGAATTGCACCTTATTAGCTCCCTGAATAATCATTTAGGTTTTACCCTTTCAGTGCCAGAAAGACGTGCAATAAATTGCACCACAATATGTTCCACACCCCCTCTGGCTCTCATAGGGCTAAGAGCCCATTGCATAAGTGCATAAACTGAGGCCTTACCTGGAGATGTTTACAGTCTAGAGACTGGGTGTGGAATGTGTTACAAATAATAATAAATAAAAAAAAATGTATACCTATTTTCTGCAAGAGAAAAATTAACCCTTTGAGTTGCCAGAGGGGTACGCGTACCCCTTTGGCATTCAAACCCACGGCTTCTCGTAAGAAAGGGGAATTTTCTAATGTGGACTTTAATTAATAATTGATCTATCTAGGGCATATGGAATGGCATTATATGTATACAGCATTCTCCAGAAATTCACTAATATAATAGACTCATTCCACTCGTGGGATCCAGCCCCTGTAATGAAGAATATTTCCTTTGCAGTTAATTCCGTCCTTTAGTAGCTGGTATTTTGAACTTGGAAAAAATCAGTAGCATTTAATAATTAAAGATTAAGTCAAAATATAACTATTCAGTAAAAATGAACATTGAAGTGTGTCTGTCTCTCTGTTAGAGAGTGTATGTGTGTGTGCTTGTTACAGAGAGTGTATATATGTCTCTATATATATTTATGTGTGTGTGAGAGAGAGAGAGAGAGAGAGAGAGAGAGATGTACTAAGGAGAACTGGGGGAGGTTATGCACTAAGGAGTAATAAAGAGGTGATAAAACAGAGATGACTTCTCCAGTGATATCACGTCTCCAGTTCCTATGTTATTCTATAGTATATTCACAAGATCTACGAATTTGGCGAAATCTTAGTGCATTGGCTCCATAGAATAATATAGGAATTGGAGAAGTAATTTCACTGAAAAATCATCTCCATTTTATCACCTCTTTATCACACATTAGTGCATTCCCCTCCGCCCTCCGAGCATTCTTGGGTAACCGAGCAGCACCCTGGGAGACAAATACACATCTCTATTGACTTAATTGTGATTTTAGCTCATTTGTTGTTAGAGAGGTCTCCAACATATTGCAATGAAATGCGTTAGAGGCTAGCATTCAATAGGTTAATAGCCCCATTTAAATAACTGGGAATTTTGAATTTGACCTCTTTAGTGAAAGAGAGAGACAGAGAGAGAGTATGTGAGTGTGTGTGAGAAAGAGGATTGTGTGTATTTATTCAACAATTCTGCTCTCAGCAAAAACCGTTATGTAAAACTGAATTGCCATAAAACATTGCCTTCTGATAAATAGCTCCTAGTGGTTAGATAGTCCTACTGAGGATATCAGTCTTCTTCATCCAGTTGCATCTGGTGAACACAACTGCTACTGCTGCTGAGTTTCCTCCTGAATGCAAAGGCCGTTATGTATAAAACTGGAGCAGTGCAATTCTGGGGTATCCCCAACTGCACCATAAGGAGCACATAAACATTACCTATATTACCATTGATTTAAATAGTGATGTTTAACCCACTGAATGGTAGAGCTTCGCAATGGATTAGAGACCTCTCTAGCATTCAAGGGTTTAAAAGTTCAACTTAGATCAACTGGAATTGGTATTCATCCCAAGGGTGAATTTGGTTTGGCCCAGAACTGCACTGTTCCCCTTTTAAACATTAGGCCCATTATTAAATCCTTATTTATAAAAGGAAACTGGAGTTATTCTGCAGTAAACCAGCTGCACCAGAAGGGACACATACAAATTCCTGTTAAATTAACTGGGATTTGAAACCCTTGAGTGCCATAGAGGTCTCTGACACTCAAGGGGTTAAAAAGCTCTATTCAAGTATGTGGGGATTTAGGAATTTTCATTCTGTCCCATAAAATGCAGTTGGTTTACACCAGAATAAATATGGGCCATTGGGGAGATTTATAAATGTGGAATTAAGCAAAAAAAAGTGTTAAAATAGCTGTAACAGTGCCCTCAATAGTTATAAAACTAAGAACGCCACTATAGGAGGGCTGTACGCTGTACTTTTTTTTTTAATGGAATAATGATGTTTATAAAAAGTTGAGGAGCAAATTTATAAAGAAATGTCGCTATATGAGCCAACTTTGCAACATAATTTTCAACAGAATCTTAAAGCCAGGCATATGCTGATTATGACTAAGAGTGTAATACGCGAAACGTGCTGATTGGCGGGATGCTACATTGTCACATCTACTGGTTTGCAGCTCCATGACTGTAAGTCTCTCCATAAAGTGTATGAATATGTGAAAGAAAAAACTTGCTTTGGAGGCACTATGGAAGTTTTAATTTATGTACCACAATAATGCTGTTTTTGTGAACAGGGATTTGGGATGGAAGTGCGTTTTTTTTTTTGTTTCTTGCAAGATTATGATTGTGAGCTAAAAGGGAAAGCTCTCTGAACGCACCCTAACCATTATTCTGTCTTGAATGGTGAGCACACACGCTATAGTAATCCTACATGAAGATTGTTGGTTTGAAATGAGACCTTGCCTGAGTTAACACATTCTAATGATTGGGAGTAAGAGCTGCTGAATGTTGTTTGGTGTATATGCTATCCTTAAGCATTCCTGGCCTTAACATCAGAGTAATAACCCCATATTTATAAAAACGCCTTAAATCAATTATAAATCAGTCCTGACATTCTCTCCAGTTGTCATGACTTAAGGACGGTTCCTTAACTCTATGTGTGCCAGGGGGTACGCAACGCATTGCCCATATGTATAAAAGCAAACTTGAGTTATTTTGGAGTAAATAAAATGCATCATTGGGGACAAATAAAAAGTCCTGCTAAATTAAGTTGGTCTTTTAACCCCTTGAATGCTAGAAAGGTCTCCAATGCATTGTGAAGCAATGAGTTGGAGACATTTCTAGCATTCAAGCAGTTAAAAAGCTCTTTTCACGTTTATAGGACTTTGGGGGTTTTTATTTTTTCCTTTGGTGCAGTTGGTTTACTCCACAATAACTCCAATTTCCTTGGGGTTACTCTGGAGTAAACCAAGTGCACCACTGGGGCACAAATAAGAATTATTGCTACATTAAATTGGGATTTTAACCCATTGAATGCTAGAGACGTCTGCAAAGTAATGCATTGGAGACCTCTCTGTCACTCAAGGGGTTAAATAACTTTATTCAAGTGCATGGGAATTTAGGGATTTTTATTCGTCATGTTTACTGCAGAATAATTCCAGTTTTCGTTATAGATATGAGCCAATTGTCCCTAGCAGCCAACCTAAGAAAAACAAGTAATGGTTTATATGAGACTCCAGCTTATCTTTACTGTATTGCGGCCACAGCTCTTGTCTCTACATGGACTTGTGTGTTGGAGCGATCTGTCACTAACACAGATTTATTACAATTTGCGCGACAAAGAAAGGGTTAAACATTCCCGGACAGGACTGTAGAGTACATACTCAGCATGGAAGGTGTTAATCTGGCCCTGCTGGTAAAACTGTGGGTGTAAACCTCTTTGCTGCCAGAGGCGGCAGCAAGCCATTGGTAGAGAACCTTGGCTGCCAAGAGAATAAGAGGTTGGGTTGATGCCATATGGAGATAACGCGAGTAACCCTTTGAGTGCAAGAAAGGTGTGTAGCGCATTGCAAAGCAATGCGTCGCATACCCTTCTAGCAACCGAAGGGTGAAATGCGATGATCCATACCGCCCCGCCTATTATTCCTACAGAGAGCTAGCAGCAGTCAGATTGCTCCGGACTCTCCCATGTACTGTGTGGCATAAGGAACACCAGGATAACTGGCTGGGCTGCAGACTGATAAATGGGGAATGAATTCCCTTTAAACACTCTGTGGGAACAGAAAGAGCGATTGCACACTTGAGTATAATAGACTAGACTGTACAGTCTATATCCTTGTCCAGGTGAATGCTGGCACACAGCAGTAAGACACACAGATATACAACTACAAATACAAACACTTTCTCACACATAAACAGACCCTAAATTACAAATCTACTCATATACATACACACACACAAATATAAATATACACACACATATGTATAGATAGATAGATAGATAGATAGATAGATAGATAGATAGATAGATAGATAGATAGATAGATACAAACTCGCACACACATAACACATATACATTCATACATGCACACATACACTCTCACACACAGACATCCAGACATTCATTCAGTTCAGGCGTTCACTCATCCCCAGCCCAAGGTATAGAAAAAGCACCACATCCTTCACATCTTGCAGTACTTTTGCAGCCTTTGGAAGGTTAAATTATTCACTTGGCATCCTGTCATAGGGCTAGATTATTATATGATGTATGTGATGTGGGGGATACAGACCCCACAAGGAGTGACATTATTAGCACAATATAAACATCTCCAATTACAGTACGCACGCTCTCAGCCCTCTACACTATTAATTCTGGATACAACACATGCAATACAATGCCTCCATTATGCAATGGCGACACGTCTCTAATAAATTCCGTTAACCCTCTGAGGACCAAAAGAATGTGCAACGGATTGGAAGCAATGCGTTGCACACCCATCTGCTCATCAAAGGTTAATTCGATTTGTTTAATTACCATTATGAAGATTATTGTTTAACATAATCGTGATTTGGGGTCGTATGCACAAAATATGAGTGGAGTAATACGGGGCTAAATTAACAGCACTGTAGGGCAAATGCAAATTTACACTGATTTAAAAGAGGCTTAACCCCATGAATGTTACAGAGGTTAGAGGCCTCTATAACATTCAGCTGGATAAAAGCCTCATATAAATCAGTGGGAGTTTGTGGAATTTTAATTTCTCCCCTACGATGCAATTGATTTTTCCAGAATGACTGCATAAGGCCTTTAGTACTATCAACAGTCACTCGATGATGATTATTCTTACTAGCAAATACTAGACTCCATGTTTGCCCAATAATGACATAATAATAATAATAATAATAATAATAATAATAATAATAATAATAATAATAATAATAATAACAATAACAGTAGTAGCAGTAGTTATAAAACCTCTATTATTTTAACACTCATAGATTTAAAACCTTTGCGTGCCGGAGGGTACGCAACGCATTGCAAACCAATGCGTTGCGTACCCCTCTGGCAATCAAAGGGTTAGTATAATTCGTATAATTTCGCAACAAACGGTTCATTTTTTATTATTATTAATAATAATAATAATAATAATAATAATAATGTGATTTCACCAACTGCTTATTCATTAGCTTTCATAGATGTTAGAGAGGTCTCCATTGCGAACCAATACATTGCGCACCGCTCTGGTCCCCAAGGGGTTAACCACTCTAGGAGCCCGATATGCTTACTGGAGAAATAGTTCGATAGGCTGATTTGGTGAACACAGGATCGGTGATGTGTTAGATAATAATATAGTTGTAGTGTGTAGGATACAGGAGGTAAGGAGGTAAGCAGCAATACTGTGTTACTGTAGGCATTCCTTCTGGAACACTGTCTACATTGATTCTTATGTACAAAAGCAAAGTGGCGCAATTCTGGGCGAAGCCAACTACATCACAGGGAACACATTTTTAAAAAATGCCTTTGATTTAACAAAATAAGCTTTTTAACCCCTTGAATGCTGTTGAGGCCCCAGCGTAAATGTGTTGGAGACCCCTCTAGCATTCTATGGCCTTTGACATTTCATGACCTTACTAGCATTCAAGCCCGATTTAACAGGAATTTGTATGTGTCCCCTATAGTGCAGTTGATGTATTCCAGAATAAATTCAGTTTTGCTTTTATTAATACAGGCCCACGAGTTTAACACTTTGAGTACCAGACAGGTATTCAGCGCACTGAGAAGCAATGTGTAGGATATCTCTCTGGCGTTCAATGGATTAGAGTCTCAATTTAAATCGAAAAGTTTTATCTGTCCCTTCTGGTGCAGTTGGTTTGTCCCATAGTGTATTATGTAGCGCCATATAACTACAATTGTACATATATACATACATTCCAAGCATCAAAAGATTACAGGTATATTAACACCTAAATTAGTTCATTTACTTCATGCTAGCACCTGTAAAATCTCTGTGTGTGTCTGAACATATACTTCTGTACTACATATTATCTGAAGGAGCAGCCATTCCTTCCTTTCCAGTGTCCCCACTGATTGCCAGTCGTTGCACGGCACAGACAACATTAAATAAATGATCTCTGAACAGGGTCATTTGCAAATATATTAAAAAGCAAGTTTAGGAATAGATTTTAGGAATGTAACATATGAATAATGAATATGAGCACAAGCTTCTTGTAAATACTTGATATTTAAAGTAATATCAACCTATTTTATTGTTTTTGATGTTAGTGTTCATTTAAAGTTGGAAAGATACAGTCCACGGTTCGGTGCAGTGGTTTCCAAATACTAGACATCAGACCGGCACATAGGCTAGAATTATTACGTATTTTATTAACCATTTGAGTGTCAGAGGGGTAAACTGCCTCGCGTACGCCACTGGCACTCAAAGGGTTAATACGTCTTTAACCTATGTGGTCCTGCTTGTTAATTAGAAAAAGTATTCATGATAGCGCTGTCCTAAAACTCTACCCACTTTGTGATTGTCCTTAAATGAATGTTGTAATGCTAGTTAGAGAATCTGTTCAATATCTTTTTATCCCTAAACCCTTACCTGTATATGACTGCCCGTGACTTAACGTGGTAACGCTTGTTAGTTAGAAAACTTACTCAGGATAGTGCTATCCCTAAACTCTGGACTGTTCATTACTGTCCAGGACTGAATTTGAACACCCTCCATTGGATATATAGCTTGGATGCCATTTTTCACACTAAAGTGACCTCATCTAACTGCACCCCCACAAACACATCTATTTTTCATTGGGTCTCAGATATCTGTCCTAATTGGCATTTAAAGCGTTCACTCTTTGAGTGTTAGACATGTGTTCTCTAGAATTCAAAGTGTTAAATATGCATAGGGAGATGCAGAGAAACGTGTGTTTAAATATATAGGAGTATTGTTCTAATCCATTCACATTCTTACACTGAAACATTTAACCTTAAAAGTAAAACAGTGCAATCCATATTGATGATGGTGTACTAAGACAAACTGACTATTTCTGGGGTAAACTAACGATTTAAATAAAATTTGTAATCCTTTGAGTGCCAGAGGGGTACGCAACGCATTGCTTTGCCATTCAAAGGGTTAAAAGCCCCAGTTAAATCAATGGGCTTTTGAGCATTTTTTTGTTCTCTGTGTTGCAGTTTCTGTAATGCAGAAACACTGCAATTCCACTTGATCCAGATCTAAGCTAATGTTACAGAGGTTTTAGTGCTTAGATGTCAAGTCTGCCCCAAATTCTAGCAGATCACACAGTTGGCACAAAAGTGTGTTTGTTTACGTGGGTGGCTGCGTGTCCTCCAGCGCTGCTCAGCATAGCAATGGTACAGAATGGCTTGTGGACTACGTCACAGTGCTAGAGACGACTGGAGGTGTCATTCAAGGGGTATCATTTCATTTGTGCAGTATTAATGCAGCTGGTTTGCTTCAGAATTACTCCACTCTTTTGTGCCTATAGGACAAAATAACCCTTAAATTAATTTTGTCTTTTAATTTTAATTTTTAAATTTGGCTTTTAATCAACTGAATGCTAGAGGAGTCTTCAATGCGTTGCGAAGTCTCTCTATAATTCGGGAGGTTAAAAAGCACTATTCATCCTTGGGAATTTAGGAATTTTTAAGTGTCCCCTGTTGTGCAGCTGGTTTATCCCCAAATAATTCCAGTCTGTTTTTTTTTATAAATATGGGTCTAATTTAATAATATAAAGAAGAGCAATTCTGGATCAAACCAAACGTACTTTAACGTGAAATTAAAATTCCACAGATTCTCCTTGATTTAAATGGGGCATTTAACCCCTGAATGACAGAGAAGTCTCCAGAATTGTGTTGGAAACTTCTCTAGCATTCAGGGGTTTAAACAATCAAGTTAAACCAAGGGGACGTTGTATTTGTCCCTTACAGTGCAGATGGTTTGTTCCAGAATTGCTTCTCATTTCTTTGGTGAATAAGGCCCTGATAAATCACACATTCATCAGACTTTTCCAGGAATTTTCTGTGTAAATTGTTGTTGATCTGATAACTGTACATAGAAGACCATGGGTGCTGTAACACAAACATAAATACGTAACAATAATGGTAATAAGAAGAAGAGGTAGTGGTGGGAGTGGAGGTGTTGGTGATGGTAGTAGTAGTAGTAGTAGTAGCAGCAGTAGTAGTATTAGTAGTAGTAGTAGTAGTAGTATTAGTAGTAGTAGTAGTAGTAGTACTGGCATCAGGGGCAACAGCAATAGAAGAAGGTCAGACTACGTTCGCCGTATTGTAAAACAATGTGTACCAACCAATGTAGCAACTAAAGGATTTAACTAAAAGCACATTAAAATGTCACATTTAAATGATATCAAGGTGTTGTTCTGATTGATATATTTGGTAGTGAAAACAGCATCCAGAAATTCTTCCAGTAAAGAGAGAGTTAAAAAAAATCACTAGTTAATCGATGCACTTACGATTTACAGTTTTAGCCTTAGTTGTCTCACCATTCCTTTTCTTTCTCTTCATAGAATAAATAGATAGATAGATAGAGAGATAGATAGATAGATAGATAGATAGATAGATAGATAGATAGATACACAGACAGACAGACATACATAGACAGACAGATAGATATATAGATAGACAGACATACAGACATAGCTAGATAGACATACAGACAGACAGATAAATAGATAGACAGACAGACATATATAGATAGATAGATAGATAGATAGATAGATAGATAGATAGATAGATACACAGACAGACAGACATAGACAGACAGACAGATAGATAGATAGATAGATAGATAGATAGATAGATAGAGAGATACACAGACAGACAGACATAGACAGATAGATAGATAGATAGATAGATAGATAGATAGATAGATAGATAGACAAACAGGCATATAGAGATTGATAGATAGATAGATAGATAGATAGATAGATAGATAGATAGATAGATAGATAGACATCTATATGTTAAACATATAACAAGTTTATGTTGTTCTTTTATCTGACGTGAGAAGTTGTAAATGTGATTTAGAATCATTATGTGGCCTTGAAGAACATATTCAGTGCAAATAGAAACATAATCGTGTTACAATGCATTAAAGTTATTTTAAAACGGTTCGATGTGTTATCAATTATCCATCTGGAGAGCAATGAAAACAAGCTCACAGCGATGTACAATTCCACTTAAATTCTTGGCTGCACAATAAAACCCACATACACACTGGTTATTTAACCCTTAGATTGATTCTCTCACTCAAAGAGTTAATGCTGTTGTAAATCAAATGAATTGAAGTGAATTGTTAATAAAACAGGAAAAACACGTTTAAATGTTAACTAAAATAAATGCAATTTTTCCTTAATTCGTTTTTTACGGTCAGTATAGCCAATCACTAGTCACCTGCGTTTCTGTTAGTCATGGAAACATCTTAATTAAGTCTGGTAAAGCAACAGAAAAAACTAATTAATGTGACATAAAACTACTCACAGTAGCACTTATACAAAGTCCTATCATTTGAGAACATTTTTTAACTATATATTGCAAGAGAGAAGGCCCTTAAGAGGGGATAAAATAGATAGATAGATAGATAGATAGATAGATAGATAGATAGATAGATAGATAGACAGATAGATAGATAGATAGATAGAATAATACATTATACATCTAATATTACTGTCTAATTAATAAGACAGAGGAGGAGGACATATATACAGTAGGCCTATATAGGTAGCACATGAATAAAATAATTCCTTTTTTTCTATCCGAATGATATAATATTAGAAGGGGAACTGTCCTACCAGCTATATGTATCCTTAAAAAGAAACTTCCAAATATAATTGTTTCTTTTTGTGAGGTTCATTAATTTTCATAAGCGTTTTTAAGCATTATACCCCTGTATGGAAGTGAATTGCTTCTAGTATTTTATTTTGCCTAAAATGAGTAGTCAGTCCTCCAGTGGTCATAGTAATCTGATTCATTAAACCATACGTACAGAAACAAAAGTGGAGGAATTGCAGCATAGAGAACGCATAACGCTTCCTCTGGTACTCAAAGGGTTAAACGGGACCTTTAACCCGTTTAGAGGTATAGAGGAATGTGCATCGCATTACTAGAGATTTCTCCAATGCAATATGCTTTAGTGAACTTTCTAGCACTCAAGTAGTTAAAAGCCCCGTTTAAATCCATGTGAATTTGGGGAACCTTTGCGTTCATGATGGTGCGGTTGACGTGTTTAAGAATTGCTCTTCCTCTCAGTGTGTGTTTAGTCATTGTAGTTATAACCAGGGATCCGGTTAGCTATAACGTAATTACTAAGGCTGATTTACTAATAAGAACTGGAGCAAGTCAATAGCGAACCAACTGTGTCCTAGGGGACAAATAAACATTCCTATTGACTGAATTGGCCTTTTAATACCTTAATTATTAGACAGGTGTCAAACGCATTGCGTTTCAGTTCCTCAGAGACAGGTTTAGCACCACACGGGTTAAATCTACATTTAAATCATAAGGAATTGTTTGATTATTTTTGTCTCCCCATGGTGCAGTTGGTTTGTTCCGTAATTGCGCCAGGTCTTCTTAGCACATCGAGTCAGTGTGTGGCTTTCAGATCAACTGCAGGGAATAAGATGGTCCCATGGACATAAAGCAGAGCAGGTATGATGGACGCTGTGTATAAAGGGTAATGCGTGGTACTGTGTTAGCCATATACAGTGCAGGAAACTCGTTATTGGCTGAGTGGCTTTTGGATGCAAGCTTTCAAGACAATTAGGCCTATTCTTCAAGCATATTATTATTTATTATTATTATTATTATTATTATTATTATTATTATTATTATTATTATTATGTGTGCCTGACGAAGAGACCTAGTTGTTTTGAAAACTTGCATCAACAGCCACTCAGCCAATAAAGGTATCAATTTTACTCTACTAGTCTCTTGTGTATATACCCAAAGTACAGTCATAAATCCCAGTTAATTAAATAGGGCTTTTAAACATTTGAATGCTATGGAAGTCTGGCAATGAGTTGGAAATCTATCTAGGATTCAAGGGGTTAAACGGTCCCAATAAAATCAATAGGAATTTGTGGAATTTGTGTTTGTGTCAAATGTTGCAGTTGGTTTGCCAAAGAATTGATCCCCTTTGACTTTATACATAAGGCCCCGTATTCATTATTACCTTACATGGAGTACTCTAACCTCCTATTTGGTGTCTAATAATAATAATAATAAAGTGTTTTCATATCCTTAACCCTTTGAGTGCCAGAGGGGTACGCAACGCTTTGCAATGCACCGTACACCTCTGGCACTCAAAGGGTTAAGAATAAATGATCGCTCAAAACAGTTTATTAAACATGTGTATTACAGATTTTGTAATTGTCAATGGCAGCAAGTAGTGAGTAACGTATTGTACAACCCCTTGGCACGCATAGTGTTAATTACCGTCCTTATCGTTCACCAGAAGCTACTTTTATCCCTTTGGATGTCTTGAGGGTTAACAATGCACATAGAATCCATCCTACACCGAAATGACCATTTAAAGGGCCTTTTCAACTGAAAATTAAAAAGCTCAAATCCATCAAAAAATATTACTTACTGCTACACAGCATTTTTTGGAATTATTATTTGGTGAGCAAACTCTAAAATGTTTCAAAACATAAGGTTAAAGAAGTCACTTTTGGTCAGATCTAATAAGAAAATGGTGAAACCATAAACAGAGATAATTGTTTTGTAATTAGAACCGAGCCGGTTCATTTCACTGAAACTCCGATCTCTTATTTATTTGTTTACCCCAGTCATGCCTTGCATTGCCCTTATTACTTGTATAAACACAGGGGTGAAATGGTCATACACAGCCGACTGCAGATGAGTAGAAAAACACGTTTATAAACATATTTGGGGGATATGCACCAACGAAATCATGTTTACAAATGCTGCCTATGATTACATTATATTTTAGAGGTGATTAACCCTACTCATTTTAGGCGATAGTGCCCCTTTAAGCCAGATAGGCGTGCAACGCATTGCAGAGCAATCTGCGGTACTCAAACGGTTAGATGCGATAACCCGTATATAGAGGGGGCAATCATGGGGCATGCCAGCTACTCTGTGTGGCACACCATATGCTCAAATCCCTTTTCATTTATACTGGGCTTTTTAATCTCACTGAATTCTATAGAGGTCTCGAACATTCAAGGAGTTAAATACTCATTTCCACCAAAATGAAATGTTATTTGCCCTCTACGTTACAGTTGGCATGCCCTAGCATTGATACCATTATCCTTTATACATAAGGGCCAATGGCCATATGTATATGGTGACATTCTGACACAACCCAGCAGTGGCACAGTGGACAAATAAAGCTTCCCATTAATTTAATTGAGGAATTAAATCCTTTGAATGCTACATAAGTCTCCAACATAATGCGATGCAATACGTTGGAGACCTCTTTAGTATTAAAGGGGTTAATTAGTACATTTAATTCAATGGGAATGTAGTTGGCTAAAAAACTTTTTTGCTTTTACTTCATATGGTTCACTGAGGGGTGTTTGAGAAAAAAAGCCTTTTGTGATACATGTTAACCCCTTCGCTTTGAGATGGCTAAGTAAAGCTTTGGAAGTGTTGTAGGCCCCTCTAGCAGTGAATGGGTGAATTGCAAAGTAAGTCGAAAGAATGTTCTTCTGCTACATCTGGTCCACAATAAGGCAATTAATTAGCTTCTGCAAGAAACCCCCAAGCATCGCCTTCATGAACTCTCTATCTAACACTATATTCACACAACCACTGCATTGTCTACAGATACATGGGCATCTGTATAATGTGAGCATGGCACAGTTATGGAACAAAGTAGATGCATCATATCTTACCTAACCCATTACAATTAACCAACTTGTCTCTTGAATGGTTAAATACTTATTAGAATAAGTGACATTGTTTTTGTTTAATCACACAGACCTGCTCCAATAACTTCATACATAAGCCCCAACTGAGACAGATATGTAAAGGTGACCTTGGAGCAGTTACTGGGCAGAATAACTGTACTATATTCATCTAAGTAAAACCTCATTGGACTGATTGACTCTTCCTTTTGCACGTAATGCATTTTCGCGCATTGCATCCTAACAGGTGAACTGAACACCTCTTATACATCAGGCTACTTTCAATTATAACAGAAAACATGTTAAGCTTCCAAATAGATTTTAAAATGCACTATATTATTTAACCCATTAGATGCCAGTGAGGTGTCCAATACTCCAGGAGTTTTTTTTATCTATCTATCTATCTATCTATCTATGTATCTATTTTTCTCAGAAAGATAAATGCCTTCAAAAATCAATTCATATTTAAAATAGGCAACATAGTGACATACACTGAAATGTACATATAACACTTAGCTGATGAGGTGACAAAACCACTCATCATTTTCTTTATTGTTTTCCCTTAAAATAAGAACAGGACATGTTTGTTATAGAATGGTTACTTCCCGATTCTTTGTAAATGGACTGAATCTAATGATCTAACATAACAATTTGAGGGTGAATGGAGTGAAGGTAATATTAGATTTCAGCCAAGTCTATAAAATCCTTAATGTGGACCAATACATCTATCTATCTATCTATCTATCTATCTATCTATCTATCTATCTATCTGTCTGTGTGTTTACTAAAATTTAGGGTGGAAATAAAAAGTATCCTTGACAGATTGTGACACACACATCTAATTCAGCTTTTCACACTCTGGTTAAAAGTAACCAGAAGAGATCAGTGTGCTTTGCATTCCAAACAGAGCATTTGGCTCTTTTGTTTGCTTTTGACGATGTAGCATTCAAATGAAAGACAGGTATGTCCTGAATCTTGTGAGTCCCAGAATTAGCTGGGCATGCTTCACTTGCCAAGACGTTTGGTGTTAATCCACACTTTGGTTTGCAACAAAAACAAACAGTTGTGGAGAACACTTCAGTTTTTTATAGCTATTTTATATTTTCTATGGCAGTTTTCAAGAGGGCAAATATTGTAATGTTTGAACCCCCTTACTTGCCCACATATTAACCACAATAAAGTAAATCAGTCCTGTGTGTAGCCTATGCTCTAAAGACATCAGTCCCTAGTATTACAATATGTATAGTATAACAGATCTGGAGTTATTCTGGACTAAACCAACCGCATCATAGAAGACACATCCAAATTCCATATTTTCCATGCACATGAATAGAGCTTTTTAACATCTTGAATGCCATAGATGTCTCTAGGATTCAAGGGTTTAAAATCCCAATTTAATGTAATATTCATTTTTATTTGTCCCCATGGCGCAGTTGGTTTACTCCAGAATAACTCTAGTTTACTTTTATAAATACAGGCCATCGGGTATTGTGTATAGACGCAAAGTGGGGTTGTTCTGGAGCAGACTACTTGTATATTGGGGCAAATATACATTTCCATCTACATAGATTGGCCTTTTAACTCCTTCGGAATGCACTAGACACCTCTTAAGTATACATGGAGTTAAAAGCCCCACGTAAATCAATAGGACTTTGGGGAATGCTACTTGTCACATATGGTGAGGTTGGTCTGCTTCAAAGATGCTGCTCTTTACACTTTCCATAAAACCAATGGTTCCAGAGACAATTTTATTACTTCCTGTCTGTGCTCATAATTATGTGTCACTTAAAATGTGTTACATTAGTTAAACATATTCATCATTGTAAAAAAAATGTTTGTTTACATTTAATAACTGCGCAAACTGTAATTCAGTCTAACCACTACTTCTCACAATTGCTCCCAGAAAATTATTAGGAAGGTGCCACTGCCTACAGTATATATTATTATAAATATGAATAATTTCCATTTAATCACACTTGATACTACTCTAATGGAAGCATATTTTATATAAAGTTATTATTTTAAATATCTGTTGCATATGTATACATTTTACACATGCATTTTCTATATATACTTAATGAAATATTCATATCTTTTATTTGAAATAAAATAAATAATAAATAATATATTTATTTGAAAAAAAACTAGCCATATTAGAGGAAGGCTATTTGCTAAACTGGACAGAATAACCCCAAATAACACACACACACAGTTGTAACAATAGCAGTAAGACAACAACAATTTATTTAAAGTAAAATACAACATTTATGACCACAAAAGACACGCAACAAACAGAAAACAAAAATGTTGTCAGGAATGGTCAGAGCCAAAACAGAACAAACAATAAAACATTCTTAAAACTATGAACATTTTTGCCCTACCAAGAAAAATAAATTATATTCTTATCTTGCAATAAGAAAATGAGACGTGTATTTGAAAGAAATACTATAGATTAAATTTTACACAATACTTGAATAGAGTACTAATCTTTCAGGTTCGCAATTAGGACTTGCAGGCAATATTAAACAAGAATGATCCAGTGAACTCAACTTTAAATATTATAATATAGGGCTCTGAATATCAGCCTGTTTCACACAACTTAAAGAATTGAGATTTATAATATATTCCCATGACATAAGGACATAGAACTAATTACAAAAAAAAATACAAAATAAAAAAAGTAAAAATAAAACAAAAGATAAAAATAAAAAAATAAAATAAAAACATTACACAGATGCTCGCTACAAGGTTGGTCCATATAATTTACTTTTTCTAGATTCTACTTTTTTGGCACATACCTGATATTTTTGTAAATTTATTTGCATTTTTCAAGTATGTTTTACTTGTAAAAGCTTTATATATGATATAGTTATATAGTTACCAAAGTGGCTGGAGTTTATGTGCTAAAGTGATGCATTTCAGAGGAAACCCAACTTCAATGAAGGAGACAAAAAAATCCATTGATTTAAATGGGGATTTAACCCCTTGAGTACTAGAAGGATTTTCAAAGCATTGCTTAGCAATGCTTTGGAAACCCTTTCAATCATTAAAGGGGTTAACCCTCTGGGTGCTAGAGGGTTACGCAACGCATTGCGAACAATTCGTTGCTTACTCCTCTGGCACTCAAAGGTTAAATGTCTTAAATCAAATGGAATTTTGGAAATTATTGTATCTCACCTGTAGTGCAGTTGGTTTGCTCCAGAATTGCACCACTTTTCTTTTGGTATATGAGCCACACTGTATTGTCAGTTGTCGCATCTTCTCAGTGAAACATTCCTCCTTGCAGCCTTAAGTGTTAAATGTTACCCAGCCATGACAACCTGGCTTTAATCAATACTTAGTGCAGTCGTATGGATAAGGGGTGGTGTGGCGGTATATTGAGGACGTTGATCTATAAGGGATTTGACAGCTTGTGTTACCGCTCACCTGGTGGTCGCCAAGGGCTGAACTTTCAATACCAAGTCGATGGGAGTTGAATATTTCTCTGACATTTGGAAAAGTTTGTTGCTGGGAGCCAAAAGTGTGCCCAGAAAGGTGGTTGAGATCTGCACTATGATTGAGGTACCAGGATGCTGTCTGTCCTGCTGTCCCACCTTGCTGATGATGACTAGAAGTTAGCACACTCTCCTGGTTTGAGCCAAGGCTCATGGAATTTAATGGCGAAGTTGTCCCATTGTGATGATCTGAGATGGTCTCTTCCAGTGTGGTGGGGGCACACATGTGGCTTGACCTGTCACCTGTATACAAACTCATGGCTCTCATACTACACTGGTAGCTCCCACTAGTGTCCATGTTTTGTGTGCATGCTTGGCTATAGAGAGAACTCTGAGTCTGTGCATAGTTAATAGGCAATGAAGGCACCATACCCGTCCTGCAGGGAACAGCTGGAACGGGGCTCAGGTCTCCATGAGGAGAAGTCCTTAGGGTCATGATATTCTCCACGCTGAATCCTGACAGGCCATTGCTGGAGGGGTGATGATCAGGAATGGAGCTCTCAGTAGACACAGATGGTGTGGATGCCACACTTCTCGGGCTATCTTGCATGGCACTACCACCGTCCGGGCTCAGATTCTCCACCTTAGTGATGACTGGCAGTTCCGGAGATTCGCTCTTGATTACTATTTTCTTTTCATGGGCGACCTCCTTGGGGATGTCTATGCTTGAAATAGAGCTCTGGAGTTTGCCCTGGTCTTTGTGGTGTCGCTCATCTTTCTCCTTGCAGACATCTTTTTTCTTGAACCTCCTCCTTCTCCTAAGGAAGCTCCCATTCTCGAACATGTTATAGGAGTCAGGATCCAGGGTCCAGTAACTGCCTTTCCCCGGCTTTTTGTCGTCCCTGGGGACTTTGACAAAACACTCATTCAGGGACAGGTTGTGTCTGATGCTGTTTTGCCACCCCTGTTTATTCTCGCGATAAAAAGGGAAACGATCCATAATAAACTGATAAATCCCATTAAGGGTGATCTTCTTATCTGGAGCGTTTTGGATGGCCATAGTGATCAGCGCTATGTAGCTATAGGGGGGCTTGACTAGATCCTTGGGAGCTGCTGGCTGATGGTGGTGGTACGGCCCATAAGACCTGCTCATCCCCGGGGTGTATTGCTCATGGCCTGGATACACACTCATCGGGGTGGCCATGCTTCCATAGGTCCCCGCTGTTCTGTAGTAATTCTGCTCACTTAGGTAGGGCACAACCCCTAAAGCATTGGGGTCAGCCACGGGATAGCGAGCCTGCATCATTGATATTCAGAGGGTGTGTGCCAATCTAGGCAGAGGGAGAGGGGTGGATGGGTCCAGAGGCCTCCTACAGGAGGGCAAGCAGAAGAGAGGGGTTTCAAGCACACTGGAGAGTTCAGCTGATTTTCAGCTATAACTCAGCATCCTCTTTACTTCAGCGCAGTCTTGGGCTCCAGAAGACACTCTGCTACAATGAGGGGCGCAGTAGGGCACAGCACACAGCTCAGCCAGGCCAGGGAGACTTGTCTGCACTCACAGCTCTCCCGATACCTTCTCTGCAGTCTAAATTTTAGGCTATGGAAAACTTTCCAAACTTTTTTCTCTGAGCAAAGCCTTTAGTCCTAGCTGACCACGCCTCCTCCCAAAACTTCACTCCAATCAGGAGCCGCTAGGAAGAACAGCCACCCAATCTACAAACAGACACTATTTCCATAGGAACCTACACACATTGCGTTTTTTTTACTTATCCAAATATGGATTTGGTAAACTGGAGGGAGCAGGGAGATTTAAACGTACATACATTCAGTTACAGTATAGATGCAATCATATCTGTTTTGTTCAACTATCATAGCTGCAGTATGCAATATAAAACATGTAGGTTTAAATCTGGGGTGATAAATATATGGTTCTCCAGCTGCTGTTAGACTACAACTCCCATCATCCTCAGCCGGCCAAAAGGGACTTGTAGTCCAAAGCAGCTGGAGGGCCACATGTTGGATACTCTTTCTTTGGATACAAGTTCAGCATAATTTAATTTACACATCCAATAATTATTCCTTCAGATGCTAGTAAAACATTTTCATGCCACTGTAAAATAAACTATAACCTTACATTAAAAAGCTATATTTTAAAATGTGATTTGCCTTTATTCGTATTATATTATTTTATTATATACATTTTATTATTTGTTGTAGGACTTGCAAAAAAGAAAAAACAAGACGCTGAAAACCTATTTTGAAAATTATTTTTAACTTCAATTTTTAAATTAAAACATTCCCCAATGATGATAACATAACTAAACAATCTAAATTTTCAGATCAAATAAAGACTTCTTTAAAACTAATTATTTTTCATATTTTAGTACTTTTTCGAATGAACAAAAACTTCAAAAATGTATGTCAGTGTTTTAAAGTCTTTTCGTTAATTACTAAGTCCATCTCCCGTATTTTTTAGGCCAGCCCTCTTTAATTGCATATGTTATTGATATTATTTATTTAATTGTAGATTTTCATTAGCATCAATTGCATAAATTCAATTCATTTTGATATAAACATGGTAAAAATGTGTTCTGATTGAACAGAAAAGGGAAAACGCAGTGTGTTTTCTAATAGCTTCATTAGAGGTAATCAGATACAGTTAATTAGCGGAGTAAGTTGATTAAAATGCTAATTAATTTATTTAGAAGGCTGCTTTGGTTTAACAAGTACCTGATAGGAATGTCACTAACACAGAGAGCAAATGAAGGCGATTTGACTCCCAAAGACAGATGTACTAAGAGGGAATGGAGTAATTCTGGGTCAAACCAATTGCACCACGGGGGGACACATACAATGGCCCATTTGTTGAAATTGCACTTGTAATCCCTTGAATGCTAGAAACTACTCCAATGCATTGCAGAGCTAACGTTCAGAGGGTTTAAAAAACATTTAAAATCAATGTGAGTTTGAAATAATAAAAAAAAATATCCCCTGTAGTGCAGTTGGTTTGCTCTACAATTATTCAATTTGTTCATCTACATCAGACCCAAAAGGACATTATGGTGACTTGGAACTTGCCTTAATAAAACCTCATAGAATGTTATGCGATTTATTAAATGTATTTTGCGTTTGTAACTATGTAACTTGGAAATAGTTCGCTGCAGTAGCGAACAAAGAAACGAAAATTACGTTTATAGATTACTCTGCTTAGTGAAATAAAGCAAATGCATTGAGATGTATACACACCAACCCATCAGTGTCCTTGTCTGATGTACCAAGAACTCAGCAAATGCTACAGACTCTGTAAAGAACTGCGCCTCAATGTGCTGAAAATCTTTCTAACATTCAAAGGGTTAAAAGTCCAGTTTAAATTAATTTGAATCTGGGGAATTTTTATTCGTCTCATATGGTACATTCCTAATGCATCACTCTCCTCCTATTGCGTGAATCCTGGATTTGATTACAGTTTATCTATATATAAAATAGATAGACAGACAGATAGATAGATAGATAGATAGATAGATAGATAGATAGATAGATAGATAGATAGATAGATAGATAGATAATCTACCCTATGTATATGCCTATTCTTGCAGTTTGGAGATTATATACACTTTGTTTATTTAAAGTGACACATTTGTTTCACATCTGAGAGTCATTTTGCAGGATTAGCAGTGGGGATTTTACACTTCAGAATTAAGGCTGGAGGAGTCTCCCTGCATTTAATTGATTCTGTATAAAGTGCACCACAGGGAATTTACACTACAGGCGTAATACTGAGATGGCACAGCTCAGAGGAATACAGGGGACAGACACCATGTTCACTGCTTAGTAAGATTCTCTCTCTCTCTCTCTCTCTCTCTCTCTCTCTCTCTCTCTCTCTATATATATATATATATATATGCGTGTCCCTCTTTAATCTGTCTATCTCTCTATCTATCTCTCTATCATCTGTCTATCATCTATCTATAATCTCTCTGTCTGTGTAACTTCCACTGAGGCTGATGTGCTAAGGGAAACTGGAGTGATTCTGGATCACACCATAGGGAAATAATAAATTTTTAAAGTTTCCCTTTGAGTTTAATAGGGCCTTTAATCGCCCAAATGGTAAAGAGAGGTGGCAATGTGCTGGATAAATCTATATCAGTTAATAGCCACAAATTAACCCGTTTGAGTGCCAGAGGGGTATGCAACGCATTACTTTGCAATGCGTTGCTTTCCTCTCTGGAACTCAGAGTGTTAAAACAATGTACCTCTTTATTGCCCCGGAATTACTCCAGTTCTCAGTACATCAGCATCATTGACTTTAACCGTTTGAATGCCAGCGGGGTATGCAATGCATTGCTTTGAAATGAGTCGCACTCTCCGCTGGAATTCAAATGGTTAATGCAAATTAAAGTTGAAGGATTTATGACAAAATGGTTAGATCTTAATCTTATTGTGAGTATCCTTTATAAAGTTATATTTCTACTGATTTTAAACATATATGGAAGAAGAAATAAATCGTCACTATAACACGCATTTGCCAATAAATATGTGCATTATAAAGCGCCATCAGATTCCGTAGCGCTGCACTCTAGAATGGGGTTACAAAAAGTTGGTTACAATGAAACATTCCATATTTATTACAATTAGCTACAAGGGACGTTTAAAATCTTTTGGGCTGGATATTATTACCAGTTAAAATCTATTACTGGAGTTGATCTAAAACGTATATTGTATTATATATTATACTGGTGTACACGGGCCAAGGTTGCAATGCGTTGCGTACCCCTCTGGCACTCAAAGAGTTAAGCGGCCGCTTCATGCGCGTAGAGACTGCCCGAACACGCACAGTCTCTACTGCGCATGATGGCTTCTGACAAACATCCTAGCGAATTATTATATAAAGGATATGGTAATTTGGAGATAAAACTATGGTACCTATCCCATTCTAATAATACCAGTTGAAGGACAGGACTCCAAATGCCTTTACTTGTTTAACTCTTTAATGACCATACAGGTATGCAACGAATTCGTTGCGCACCCCTACGGCCTCAAAAGGTTTAAATAGTCTAATTCTATTGTCTGTGCCAGTTTTATCACAGTTTTTTGACCCATCAGTTATTTAATATTACAGCTTCCAATTCCCACAAGGCTCTTTACCCGATGGACAGAGACCATTGGGGTTAGCAAATTAGTAATTTCATCTCGCACTCTAATAGGCTATATTTGTATTCATTTATTATTTTTCTGCATTTAATTAACGTTTTATTTTATGTTATGTACAAACCAAAACGCTGCTTTCATTTTACCATACGAAGAAATATTTTTAAAAAGTCACATATACATTTACTTTTTATTTTTTATGTTTAAATTTGATGTGGTTTTTATTTTTCTATTTAAATTTTCAATTCAAAACTGAAGTTACCTGATTTTTTCTAGGCTTCTTGATTTGTACTATTGCAATTCATGTGCGCCACCTTGCGGCACAATTATAAGAATCACTTGTAAGTTACCTTCTGCGTTCTTTTTTGTTCTGTTTGTAAATGAAGGTGCTGGCACCTAGTGGTTCTGTTAGCTATGACACCACTAAACTATTCTATCATGGATCAACCAGTAACTTGTTGCCCGAGAGAATTACGGAACTTGCAATAATAAATGTATGCAGGGTAACATTTAGCAGTAGCCCAAATCACATACCTTATTTAAAATGTGTTATAGAATATCACTGATCACTTATAGAATATCAATTTGATTTTCATTTTATAACGAAAATAATTAAAGCTAGCAGTTTTACAACTATTATTATTATTATTATTGAGACAGTAATGTGCATTAGAATGAGAAAATCCTATAAAATACAGGGTTTATTTATTCACAAAGGGAATACTAACAGCACTTCAACTCACAAAGCTATATAGTATGAGTGTATAGAATTCTATGTCATAAACACAGATATAAGCATAAAGCAAATAAAGAAGACTAAATGAAATTAAATTTGAATATATATGAAGTTCGAATATATATTGAGTTAGAATAAACCTTTCAGTTTCCCAACTATTTATTTTCCAAAATGTACACACAATAATTGATAATATCTTTCCCATGACTACAATATAATACATATTGCAGAATCAACTGTCACTTTGTGGGTGTGTTGTGAAAGTGCGTGATTCTGTATTATCCTTATACACAGTTAAATATTACCCCCAGATACAACTGACCCATCACTTGCCAGCTTATTAATGGAGTAATTGCTGTGTTATCACACAGACAGGTGAGCTCTGACAACTTTTAGGCTGGGGGGCAAATACAATCTACTGACCATTTCCACTATTAATCAGCCAACTGGCCCATCCATAATCAAACCTGATAAAGCCAGAGCATATCCTGACATTTTGTAGGCCAGTTACAGGAATGGCTGCATCAGGGAGGGTTTAAAATGAATTAACCAATACTCTTTGTAAGTGGATGGTAATTTGACATATGCATTAAGAAGCAATAAGTGAAATAATACTGGGGAACAATAAAAATGTGCAAAATTTCAATGGCCAGATGGGTCCCTAATACTTTGTGAAGCAATGTGTTGAAAACTTTGCTATTCAAGAGATTAAATGCACCATTCAAATCAATGGCAGTTGTTATCTGTCCCTTATGATGCCACTGGAGAGATCCAACTTTGCAGAAGATCTACTTAGCAAATCAGCCTTATGTCTGAAAATAATCTGTCCTATTAGTTGTAAATGAATATAGTCAAAAAAAGGTGGTCAGTGTACAACTCCTCTAACAAAGCTCATTTAGAGTTATTCTCCAACTCATCCTCATGCACCACAGTGTAAACTCTAGAGTATATGTTCAATTTAGTGCATACTGGCACATACACACCAGCATTGTTAAAACTTTAATGCCAGCAAGCCCCGAATGCATCCCCTTTAGCATGCAAAGGAACAAGGTGTAAAGTTACTCTAGGTTCTCTGCACCTTTTTAACATGTCATTAAACAACGCACAGAGGAGAGAAATGCCCTGAAATGCCCACACACACCTAACACCCCAAGCCCCAACCAGACAACATTACGTGCAGAATTTTCAGAGAAAGTAGCTTAGTAAAATGGCATTGGACATGCTTAAGAAAATAAGTCAGTTCCAGCTCATATTAAAGCACAGAATAGGGCTATTTTATGAACTTCTAAGGCCCCAACATAACTGTACAAGGAGGCCTCCAACAGTATTTATGTAAAATTATATATTACATATAGAGAGTAAAACAAATTAACTGTATATACTAAATTATATGAATACTAATCCAATTTGAGAAGATGGTGACATTGCTACAAGCTTCCTACAATAGGGCATACATTTGGGGGCCCCTCCCAGCCTGAGGCATCCAGAGTATGCTGGTACAACTGGCATATAATCATTTTACTTTATCTCCTGATTATATTTAATTACATGTTGAATAGTTACTGATTATTATGCAATAATAATGCTTGCATATTTTAACTGTTATCACAATAAACCAGCTAATTGCACATAGATATGAGATGGTTAGTGATTTTTTGAAATTCCAGCTAAGAACATCAATTTTTATATTTTGTTATAAATTCCTCTTTAACAGGTTTGAGATCTGTGAGTTCCTACATGTAAATGCACGTAATGAAGGGACGGTTACATGTCTTAAGAGTCATGTAATAAAGTTTTCCTTAAAATCAGTGAGTGACCATTTACTACATGCTTAAATACTTAATATCAAATACACCTTGGCAAATTCTATTGTCTATTTATGTATCAGATATCCTCTTTGTGGGCAGTTTGTTAAGCACATTGACCTAACAGCAGGTAAAGCCTCCCTTGGTCTTTATATAAAGCAGGTAGCTAGTGTGTTTGCGTGTATTTCAGCTGCAGAATGAATGAACGACAGGGCCTAAGTGACTGAATGTGGTATAATAGTAGATGCTAGAGGTGCCAGAGTAGGTTTTGCAGACACAACTGCTCTGCTGGTGGTCAAGCACAACAGTGATTATGGTCCAATAACCAAAAAAATCAGTTAATGGCAGTCCTGAGGTTAAATAAAGCTTGTTGATTAGAAAGGCAGCTGGAGAGTGGTAAGACTCATGTAGGAAGCTACTCCCACTGTCCAGTCTGAGGCAACTGTGGCATTTGATTAGCCTGTATGGGCCAGCATCCCTGTGAAACACTTCTGCAATCTCATGAAGTCCAGGCCATAATGACTGGAAGCAGTTGTGAAGACCAAAGGAGGCTTTACCTGTTATTAGGTCAAGGTGCTTAACAAACTGCCCACAAAGAGGATATCTGGTACATAAATAGACAATAGAATTTTCCAAGGTGTATTTGATATTAAGTATTTAAGCATGTAGTAAATGGTGACTCACTGATTTTAAGGAAAACTTTATTACATGACTCTTAAGACATGTAACCATCCTTTCATTACGTGCATTTATATACATCTGTGCACAGATGTAGGTACTCACATATCTCAAACCTGTTAAAGAGGAATTTATAGCAAAATATAAAAATTGAGGTTTGTAACCAATAAGGTCCTTTCTCAAGACTATGTTGTAAATAAAATTTGAGGTTAGACATACCATCAAGATCAACAATGCCAAGCGATAAGCCCCACTATCTCATAAGTTATCTGGTCACAAATCCTCACACATCACACCCATTAGGGGCTAAAGATATATCTAGATCAAGTAGTAGTGATTGTTGTTTGAGGTGAATAAAGTAATCCTGAGATGGTCACATATATTCATATAATCTGTACAGTAAGTGGGAAAGAAACAAGTGGCAACAATAAGATAAACTGAAAATATATCCGGTATCTACTTTATAATGTATTGGGCAAACATATATTTTGGAAGCAGATAGGCATTTGGATAAGAAAGATTAAGAATATTAAACAGGAAGGAATATAATCATTGTTCTTCCAGGAACATTGAAAAGTAAAAGGCAAAATACTTTTGGAAAAGCCACTGTTAAGTTCTTGTATAAACAAAAGCCAGGAAATTAGGGGGTTAAAGTTCCAAGAACATTAATTCTGTACCTCTCCTGTGACTTGTTGATGCCATTGTATTTTGGAGTTTCTCAACCACAGTCTTCAAATACCACCATTAGTGCTGGTTTGTGAGAGTTACCTGTCTGAACCTAAGTAAGCTAATCAGAAGGAGAGATTCAATAATTACAGTTGTGCTCAGGCAGGGCAATACTTAAAGCATGCACTGGTTGGAGTACTTAAGGACAGGGACTGGGAAACCCTGTTCTATATAAACATCACAACTGACATCATCATTGACATCACTGATGATACATGTTATCAGCAATTACAGAACTGACAATTTTAACATTACATATGAGATGTTATCTGCAAAATCATGGAGTGTGGATTTAATGAATGTAGAACCTTAACCCCAGAGTTTCCAGATGTTGTTCTTTTGAGTGAGAACCTAAAGTTGGCTTTAACAAAAGACCTTTGTATTTTAAATGTCATATTTTTTTACAGCAGATTTGCCATATGCAGGAATTTAGAGAGGTTCTTAAACTTGACTTTAATTTTAATATTTGCATTTCAAATGGGATATCTTTTTATACAACATTCACAAATCCAATGAGAACCCATTATGTTTTATCTATATAACTCAAAATACCCTTTCAAAATATTCCCATCAACCAACCAGAGTACTACACAAACATTTAGCCACAGGAGGCCCAATCAACTCATAAAAGCTTGTGTGATTGATGGATGTCTTGTAATAGCAAAGACATAATTGGAGGAGATCCTCCGATCAAAAACAAAAAGCCCTTGAGTGTTCACATTTGCCCATCTGTCAGAGTCCCCAAAGGGCTCCTATGTTTCACTGACAGATTTCCCATAATGGAGGCGCAATTAGGTCCTATGTATTGAATAAACAAGAAACTATGGGTTAAACCATCCACACCATAGAGAACACCTAGAACAAATATAAATGCATATCATCTCCACTGGTTTAAATATGGCATTTTAAACCCATGAAAGCTAGTAGAAGGCAAATGGTTAATAGCTAAATTTAACTCCCCCTGTGGTACTTCTGATTTGCCCCAGTATTCATCCAGTTTGCTTTTATAAGGTCCGTTGTGCCTTTATGATATATATATATATATATATATATATATATATATATATATATAAAACACAGAATTGCTCTGGTATTGCTGTCTTTGGGCGATGTAGAAATGTGTATATATATATATATATATATATATATATATATATATATATATATATATATATATATATATATATATAAATAGATATAAAAAACAGCATCAGCTCTTCTAGGTACACTTGCACATGGTATGTTAAGGTACTCGGCAGGTAGGTTGTTCCAAACATCTTGGAGAACTAACCACAGTGCATTTAGGCAACCTCAGTTGCTTCTCTCTCTTCATGTAATACCAGACAGACTCATTGATGTTGAGATCAGGGCTCTGTGGGGGCCATACCATCATATCCAGAAATCCTTGTTCTTCTTTACACTGAAGATAGTTCTTAATGACTTTGGCTGTATTTTTGTGGTTGTTATCATGCTGCAGAATAAATTTGGAGCCTCCCTGATGGTATTGCATGATGGATAAGTATCTGCCTGAACTTTTCAATATTGAGGAAACCATTAAATCTGACCAAATCCACAACTCATTCCCGGACCGCTCTCTAGCCCTTTGGCAAAAAACAGCATTCTGCTACAGCCAAATATTTCAAATTTTGACTCATCAGTACAGAGCCCCTGCTGCAATTTTTCCGCACTCCGGTTCCTGTATTTATGTGCATAGTTGAGTCACTTGGCCTTGTTTCCATGTCGGAGGTATGGCTTTTTGGCCACAAGTCTTCCATGAAGACCACATATGACCAGACTTCTCCAGGCAGGAGGTGGGTACACCAGGGTCCCATTTTTTTCTGCCAATTCTCAGCTGATGGCACTGATGGACATATTCTGATTGAGAAGGGGAGTAAGCATGATGTGTCTTTAGTCTGCTGCACTAAGTTTACTTGGCCAACCACTGCCTCTACGGTCCTCAACATTGCCCGTTTCTTTGTACTTCTTCAAAAGAGCTTGGACGACACATCTGGAAATCCCTGTCTGCCTTGAAATTTATACCTGGGAGAGACCTTGCTGATGCAGTATAACTACCTTGTGTCTTGTTGCTGTGCTCAGTCTTGCCATGGTGTGTGACTTTTGACAAAACTGTCTTCAGCAATCACACCTTGTTAGCAGAGTTTGGCTATTCCTTACCCAGTTTTATTCCTCCTACACAGCTGTATCTGTTTCAGTTAATGATTGTGTTTCAGCTTACATATTAAATTGATGATCATTAGCAACTGTTTGGTATAATTGTTTAATCATACACCTGACTATATGCCTACAAAATCCATGACTTTGTGCAAGTGTACCTAGAAGAATTGATGCTGTTATGAAGGCAAAGGGTGGTCACACCAAATATTGATTTGATTTAGATTTTTCTTCTGTTCACTCACTTTGCATTCTGTTAACCCACTGACACTCAAAGGGTTAATTGATAAAAATAAACTATTAATATGTCTATTTTTGAAAGCACTCTTTCTTTACAGCATTTTTTTCATACCTGCCTAAAACTTTTCCACAGTACTGTATATATCCCTTTGAGTGCCAGAGGGGTACACAACACATTAATGGATAACAAATTTTTGTATGTATGTATAACAATGTATAACAAATTGCATAGAACCATAATTAAACACTAACTACCCCTGGAAGAAGTGGAAGAATGTTTCACAGTGTTCATTTTCTCTGGGCCTTGTTTAATGACATGCATTATACAAGTGAAGAGGAAATGGTGTACATTTACTCCATTTTCCTGTGCATACTATGATGCAGGCCTATAGGGCTTGCTGGAATTAAAGTCTTAACAACAGTAAAGTGTGAGCACCAGTACGCACTAAAGAGATCATACACTCTAGTGCACCCATTATTATTATTTTTCTTTATTTATATAGTACCAACCAATTCCGCAGAGCTGTACAATTGGGAATAGACATACTGAGGTATTAGCACAGCCTCTGGTATTGGAGGCTAACACCAGCTGAACTATGCTGGTAGATTCATACATTTCCCTTATGGGAACCTCAGAGGCGTAACTAGAAGCAACCGGGCCCTGGTGCAAGAATTGCCATGGGCCCCCCCGACCACATTGGACCCCCTCAACCACACTGACCACCTCCACATTGCCCCTTCCACATTGCTCCTTCCACAATGCCCCTAATTCTCCACATTGACCCTTCCACAATGTCCCTCATTCTCCACATTGCCCCTTCAACAATGCCCCCATTGAAATGCCCCTTCCACAATGCCCCCATCACAATGCTCCTCATTCTCCACAATGCCCCATCACAATGCCCCACATTCTCCACATTGCCCCTTCCACAATGCCCCTCATTCTCCACACTGACCTTTCCACAATGCCCCCATCTCCACATTGCCCCTTCCACAATGCCCCTCATTCTCCACATTGCCCCTTCAACAATTCCCCCATCACAATGCCCCTCAGTCTCCACATTGCCCCTTCCACAATGCCCCCATCTCCACATTGCCCCTTCCACAATGCCCCCATCTCCACATTGCCCCTTCAACAATGCCCCCATCATAATGCCTCTTCCACAATGCCCCCATCACAATGCCCCTCCTTCTCCACAATGCCCCATCACAATGCCCCTCATTCTCCACATTGCCCCTTCCACAATGCCCCTCATTCTCCATATTGCCCCTTCCACAATGCCCCCATCTCCACATTGCCCCTTCCACAATGCCCCTTATTCTCCACATTGCCCCTTCAATAATGTCCCCATCACAATGCCCTTCATTCTCCACATTACCCCTCAATCTCCACAATACACCCATCTCCACATTGCCCCTTCCACAATGCCCCTACTGACCCCCCATCCTCCCACCATGAGTCCCTGGTGGTCTAGCGGTGCGTGACATGACAGATTCGGCACAGACCTCTGACTGGAACTCCCGTGCAGTTGTTAGTAATGCAGAACGCTGGTAGATTATGTCACCTCCCAGGGCTCTGCATGACTAGAGCGCCAGCCGGCGAGAGATCAGCTGTGCTGCTCTGTTTTATAGGTTGCTGCGGGCGTGTGGCGAGGGGGTCGTAGGGGGCGGCCGGGCCCCTGATAGTGATGGGCCCGGTCGCAAGTGCGACCCCTACGACCCCTATTGTTACGCCACTGGGGAACCTTTTTATACATTAAAATTTTCAAGTACCTCATATAATAGTGATTCCCAACCCCAATCCTCAGGACACATAAACAGTGCAGATTCAGTGCAGATTTTCAGTGACTTCACATAGGACCACAGGTTGATCAAACAGTGGATGAGTCAATTGTGACAGAAACTTCTGTGTTAACCCTTTGAGTGCCAGAGTGGAACTCAACTCATTGATTTGCAAGGGTTATTGATATTCACTTTTGCTCACATGAGAAGATCCTGAAAAAGCTGCACTCATGATAAGGAGGACAAAAGGAGGAAAACTGCCATACAGTCTATGTGACACGTTTGTTGTCAAGCCATTCTGCAGACTTTGTTTTTTATTGCATGTTTGACAAAAAAAGAAAGATATTTGAGAACATAATGTTTAGCATATGAAAAAAAATATATATTTTTTTAATCTTGAATATTTGCAGAGTTTGAATGGACAGGCTATGTGGCCTGTCCCAAATGTATACACATCTGATAAAATATATTTAACCCTTTAGGGACCAGATATGTGCATGACACATTGGCTTGCAGTGAGCTGCACCCCCCCTCGCCTTTAGAGTTAACTATGGCAACCATACCTCACCGCCATAATTAAGACTATTTGATGACACTGTATTCAGCTGGTGTATCCAGACTGGTTCTCTTCCAATGTGCTGTGTTGCTGTCCCTGCTCAGAGGAGAGATTTGGTCAGTGAGAATAAAGCTCATACTGATATCCTTCCTGTAAGAAATGTTGGGCAGTCAGCTTATCAGATGAAGCATCAATGAACCTTGAGAGTATAGTGACTTGTCATTTTTTTGTATGATAGTGCAGTCTTATTTCCTGCATATGATAAACTCATTAAACAAACCACAGATTCGGTTGTGCAAATACTAGCTATAAGACTTCAAGGCTTCATCCACAATATTACATTTTGGTTACTAGTAGGGTCCCTTTGGGTTAACACTGTAGACTCTAAAGCATTCTGGCACTAAAATGGTTAAAAGTTAAAGAATAATGTTTTCCTCCATAGTGGAATATGCACTGAGTGCTAGTAAAACTAACCAGTGAAATAAAGTTCTCCAATTCCTATGTTATTCTACTAAGCTTCGTTATCAGAATCTCTACTCCCATTGAATCGAGCTGGAGGATGTACAGTGGTACATTCATTTCCAGGCGTCACTCATTAATTTTGATAAACTGAACTTCCATACTGTAGAACAATGTGACATCTGTAAAGGAAAAGTGGAGCAATTCTGGGGCAAAACAACTACACAATATGCATAATATTTATTAACCTGTTGGGTGCTAGAGAGCTCTCAAATACAGAGGATTCTTTAAGCAATCAAGGGGGTCATAAGCCCCATTTATATCTGTAGGTTTTTTTTTACTTTGTAAATAAGGTGCAAAGTTGTTCCATTTTTTATGCTCCAATGTGATTTAACTCTTTGCATGTTAGAGGGTCTAAAATGTGTTGGAGATCTCTCTTGAATTCAGTAGGTTAACATAATGTCTAACTATTTGAGTTTTAATTACCAAAGAAATAACATTTGATGGCTGTAGTCCAAAAATATCAGTGCAAACTTGCCTTTAATGTAAAAATCAGCAAAAACATTACTTTGACAAATCTGTCGTGATTTTGCATTTATGTTCCCATTTACAGAGGCATCACAGATCATAATCTGTAATTTAAGTAATATAATATTTGACCTGGAAGTCATAGAGCAAGCATTAACACAACAGTCTGATTCCTTCAAAGTGAGTTTATCATCTCACAAGAGATTCACTCTCAGTTACAAATCTCCGCTCTCAAGTCACTAATCTCTGTGTCAGTGACGTGTAATAGTCCCAGACACCTCCTTTATCAGTTGTGATAAAATTATGCTTGGGAAAACTAACAGTTTCCGCTACTAGAGCCCCATAGGTTTCTTACAATGAGAAGGTTAATTAAACAAGAGGTCAATTTCCTTCAGTGCAGTATTAAATGTGTGTACTTTGGCAAAATTCAGCATTGCATTTTAGAGTTCCAGATGACTTAGTACTAGGTTTGTACATGGATTTCCCTCATCGCAGTGGAACAGAAAATTTCATGAGCTGTGCTGGTGATGTATCAGCCTGAAGGAAAATCTGTTTTTACTACACTAGAATTTTCTGATTTCATTAGTGTCAGATGTATAAAGGTATGATTAAAGAACGTGAGAACTATACATGGTTGTGTCTGCAAAATAGTTCATACAGAAGAACTAGTCATTTCTTGGGGTATGGTGAGTCTGCTCACTCTAAAATGAGGCACCTAGCCCTAATTAGGCCCAAATCCGAGTAGGAATAAAACCCAAAGTTTGATGGTACACATTGAATTGTCAAACTAATTAGTTCATCCCTACCAGAATTTTTAACATAAAATGTCTACAAAGTTGTATACACTTAAGCCATGTGGTATGATATTTTTACCTTCTCCAAATATGGTTGCACAGTAGTATAACCATTGTTAAAGTTCAAACACTGTTTTCTAGGATAAATGCAGATTTCCAGGTATTTCTAAATTATAAATTTGGTTTCATTTTGGAATCTGAGAGGCATTGCAAACTTTCCTAAACCCTCTATGTTCATAATTTTTAGAATATGATGGTCTACAAAAAACATGAGTAGTTTTGCAAGTTACATTTTCATGATATTAATTTTTTTCCCATCGGGGCTACAGCAAATTCTACTAAATGCTTAGACACCAAATATCCCACATATAGATATCTTATGAGGCATTATTCATTTATTTTACTGTGTAAAAATGTACCCCCATTCCCAATACATTTAGGATTAACCCTATGTCTGCCACTTGCACTGTTTCCCTCTGGCACTCAAAGGGTTAAATTCATAAGCAAAGACAACATTGTCTTTGCTCACAGTCTAACAACATCATGAAGTGCACTATAAATTAATCATGCTTTTCAGTCTTTGTCTGACAACAAACATGAACTATTAACCCTTGAGAAGGCAGAAGACAAGGACCACAAAGCTATGAATGTTTTAAATATATCAGCATTGATCAAATATGCAAAGCACACTTGTTTGAATGGGATACTTTATCATTCAATTACTCCTGAACTACAACTCTGACAGTATAGAAATAACACTGTCCATGGGCCAAATACTATGAAGATTAATTGGTGCTGCTTTTATTTTGAAACATTACTATCCCTTTAAGTATTTTCCCATGTAGAGTATATGTAGATTTTTTTTGTAAACTATTTGTATAACCTTACATTTATCTATGTTAATCCTCTTGGTCAATACCTACGGTCCCACTGTTCTCATGTATAAGCAGGAGCTCTGATCCCTGAAGTCTTCTAAAAGTGAACACCACGTCCAATCTCTGCCAGCAGTTGATTTATAGGGTTAGTAATGTTTCAGAAAAACAGAAGCTATGATTGTTCCTTATAGTTTATATCTATTGCGGTTCTATTTATACTATTGCTGGCTCTATTCATATCTCTCTAGTTGTAATTAAATTATATTATAAAGTGTACCTCTCCAGCCCCTTTTCATAATGTAAGCCGCCTCCCCTCAGATCTGAAATCCGGCCATCGGACTGGACAGATCAAGATGAAGGACACTCTTCCTTCTGTCAGTATAAGGAAAACCCTGCTCTCTTTGACAAAGGTGGGCAGGTTTTTCACTATACTGATAACAAGATTGTCCGTCCTCTCCATCCTCCTTCAGTTCTGCAGACAGAAGACTGACGTTGGTAAAAGGGACTGGAGTGGTAAACGTTATAATATAATTTCATCTCAGGTAGAGAGATATGAACAGTTCCATCATCGGGTAGTATAAACTATAAGGAATATTCATAGTTTCTGTTTTTCTGAAACATTACTAACCCTTTAATGACCCTGTGACATGCTCGGACTTCATTGTTTATTTCCCTTAAGGACCTGTGATGTTCCTGGCATGTCACATACTTTTTACTTACAGCGTTCCTGCGGGAGTGCTGTCAGTAAAAACAGGGTCTGAAATTGACCACTCCAAGACCGACTTTCATGGTCTCTCCCCCAGACCCCCGCTCACCGCCAGTACATGTCGCAGGTCATGTGTGCCGGCGCGCTGATAACAATCAAATCAGTCCTTAACCCCTTAAGGACTACGTGACGTGCTATGACCATCACGGTTCTTATACCCTTAAGGACCAGTGACGGTCATAGCCATACCTGGGAACTCTCCGGATTTGCCCCGGAGACTCCGGTTCTGACAGAGATTTACCGGGTCTCCGGGGCAGAGGCAGATTCCTCCGGATGTGGGGAGTTTCTATTGAAACTCTACCCACTTACACTCTTTCTCCCGCTGTTCCTCCGTCCCCAGCCTTCTGTGTGACATTTTTAACCCTTTGAGTGCCAGAGTGGCATGGAATGCATTGCTTTGCAATGCATTCCGTACCACTCAAACTCAAAGGGTTAAGCACCCCCCCCCGCTCGAGTCAAGCCCCGCCCCTTTTTGACGCGATTAGCGTCATTTTTGTCACCCCCTGCTAAACAGAGGACTCCCCTCCGGGTAGCCCTCAGCTGGAAGTTCCCAGGTATGGTCATAGCATGTCACGTACTTTTTACTTACAGCGCTCTACCGGGAGCGCTGTAAGTAAAAACGGAGCCTGAAATTGATCTCTCCAAGACCGGAGCGATCTCTCTTAGGCCTCAAAGTGGCGTGCCGGTACGCGTAACAGGTCACGTGTTTCGGCGCTTCAGCAAGGATCAAATCGGTCCTTAAGGGAAGGTAACTTCCCTGGACCGCTGGTCCTTAAGGGGTTAAGATAACGTAACTTCCCTGTAATGCTGGTCGTTAAGGGGTTAAGGAGCGACAAATACATATTACATAATACATAGTGCAGAGGTCTCTTTTTCAGTGTATAGATATGTATCTCAGCTCTACAGAACAGCAAATATGATAATTATGCATGAACAGATACTAAAATAGTATTATAAAGCATTGCAGCATCATTATTAGTATATAGCTAAGATGCACCATCATAAAACACACAAACCCAGATGACAGTAAAAGAGCCAGACACACACAAACCTTCAAAGACTACACTACTCCCTGATGCATAGATATGGAAGCCAAGATCAAGACAATCAAGCAGGTGCTGATGGGCAGACATGTAGGCCAGCAGTCAATGAGTGATGTTGGGTAGTAAGAACTGGATGATGGGCAAGGTTTATGAAGGTGAAAGTGTTATGAATTATTTCAATTATGTAAATAAAAGTTATACTTTATTTCTTCTGTACTAGCTTCATACTTCTGATTTGTATATGTTATTATATGAGCGTCACTATTACCCCCTTTCAGTGCATGATAATTTTCTCACACCACGCAAGTTAGTCTTTATCCTGAAAATACACAGTTGAAGGTACACAGGATGTAAAAGAACATTCATAGCACCCAATTACATGACTGCTTATGCCTATGGGATCCTGAATGTGTGCTGAGAGTGTTGATAGGATCTATAAAGCCACGGTGCTTCATCCCATATAAAGCATAATGTCCGTTATCATTAGGGAGATTAGCACAGTAGTTCACCATTACATGGCCTCAGATGGCAACAAGATTTAGCAGGTTTCAAATATGAGGCACAAATCTTGAGACCCTTCAGTCTGTACATAGACATGCCTCTAATGTGCAATGTCATGATGTGTAATCTTCCAAAAACATGCAAGGAATAAACATAGAAAACAGAGTTTAATTGATTGAAGAGCACTGGCATGAACAGACTGGTTCCTGAAATTTAGAAGCACAGAAAGAAGTTGAAGCAGTGGGTAGCAATTTTCTGGAGAATTCAACTGGCACCAAGGAAAAGCAACCATGAAAAGTGACAAGAGATGTAATTTGGAACCAAATATGGACAGTCATGTTACCAATTAAACTATGTCAACTGGAGTAACTGTTTGGATACATGTGTGCAATCCTGAGCCTAACCAGGACCCTGGGGACCAGTGCTTGTTCTTCAAAGGTGATTCAGCTGCAGAATGTCCACTTCATCCCTTTGAGTGCCAGAGGGGTACGCAACGCATTGCTCTGCAATGTGTTGTGTACCCCTCTGGCACTCAAAGGGTTAATACCAGCTATTTATGAAACATGAAAAATGCAGTCAAGAGCAGAAGTAGAAATAGGGTTGCCACCTTTTCTTAAAAAAAATACTGGCCATAGCATTCCCTCCATAGACTTAACATTGGACACAAGCCAATTTTTTTACAGGCCTGCCGGTAAAATACCGGCTGGGTGGCAACAGTAAGTAGAAATGTTTTGCTTTCTAGCTGGTATTGGACTACAACACCCATTATCATAGCCAGATGATGATGGGATCTGTAGTACTACAACAGATGGAAAGCCAATGTGGACGATCACTACTTTCAAACATCTTTGCAGTATGCATATTTCACAAGTGGTCAGTATTAGTGAGATGAAGGTAGAAAATCCAGTCATCTATGTACCACTAAAGCAAATGCATGTACACAACTAAAACCATTAGAAAATGAAGTTCCAGAGTCTGTATATTGGGCATACACACAGCTACTTGTGTTGACACAGATGAGAGTGAGTGACACCAGCTTATATTGTGGAGTCTGGTGCAGTTCAGGTGTCCTGTGGAGGATGGTGTCCGGTAGGCTGTAAGCTTTCACGAGAAGGGCCCTCTGATCCTTCTGTTCTCCACATTTGATTTGTACTATTCAATATCTCTGTATGTTCATTCCCTTTTGTACAGCACAGTAGAATTAGTTGGCACAATATATAAAGAACAGAGGTGTAACAAGAACCCTCCGAGCCCTGGTACAAGAACTGCCATGGGCCCCCACCCCTCCCACCACACTGGTCCCCCTGACCACACCTGCCCCCATCTCCTACCTGAAACTCCTGTGCGGTCCTCTTAGTAATGCAAAGCGCTGGGTAATGATGTAATCTCTGAGTGCTCTGCATTACTAGAGCACCGGCAGAAGATTGCGGGCGCCAGACGGAGGGGTCGCTGGGGGAGGCCCGGTCACAGGTGCGACCCCTATAGTTACGCCACTGATAAAGAATAATAATAATAGGTTTGGTATCAGTCAGGCCCAGGAGGCTGAACCTCACATAGAGGTCTAACTGCTAGGGTGTCCTGCTGCCTTCCCCTCTGCCCCCTTGGTGTGACTTGCTCAGAGTGCAGAAGCCGGCTGACCAGCTCTGGTGTGTTTATACAAGCATGTTATCCAAGATGGTAACTTCTTGTTCTTTAACCATTGATACAGATGCATAGAATGCAGACTTGTCTTCATTCCTACATTTTAACCCGTTGAGTGCCAGAAAGGTATCCAATGCATTGTGTTGGATACCTCTGGAATTCAAAGGGTTAATGCTTACAGGTTACCATCTTGGACATCACACATTAACATATTGTACAGTACAGATTAGTAAATACATTTTACTTTTACCAATTCCAAAATTATCTTTTCTAATTAGGCTGAATAATCCTCCTATATATAATAATTCGCTAAATCGCTAAATTGTGTGTAACGCCGCGACATGCGCAGTAGACACTGCTGCGCGTGCTGCAGTCGCGGGCAGTCTCTACTGCGCATGACTGCAGCTCTGTATCAGTCGTGGCGCGTGCAGTCTCTACAGCGCGTGACTGCCCCGCGACCGGGTGGTTGTGGCACTGTGGCCCGTGTAACGGGCTGTTCAACTAGTTTATAAATAATGTCACATGACCATAATTATGTTTCTCAGTTTTCTGCTTTAGTCATTTAACTACCCAAGAACAACATGCCCTCAACGTAGAACGAGAGGCACGTCGGTGTATGAGCGCTACTAAATGAATACAGATGCTTTGCCGTTACTGTTTGTCTTTTCCAGGCTGCCGTAGTTCTCACTGCACACGTGGCTAAATCAGCTGTTCAGTCGTCAGTGTCCCATACAGAAGTCTGACTTATTTGTGCTATGGAGCCAGCGATTAGACTCCAACCGGGTAAATCACAGGATAATGCATGCGTAGGGTTGAATATGCAGTACAATAAAGGACAGGGTAAACAGCCTTTAAACTGGTAGAGTGAGCTTTAACCCTTTGAGTGCCGAACGTGCTCGCGATGCACTCCAAGCAATTCCTGCGCTTCCAAATGATTACATGGATGTATGTCGCTCGGATATAATGCTTTGAGTATCAGATGTATCCAACGCATTGTAATGAGTCTCTGGCATGTAAAAGGTTGAAGTTAACAAAATCGAATGTATATGTATAAACTGGGCTGGAAAAACACTGGTCCGAGTTCAGACATTCGGAACATCATGCTTAGAGCTGGAATAACTCAACTGCTCCAGAACTTCTGGGAGGGGAGCAGAGATATCGGTGAGCTGTGTGCTTCAATCCTTTGAGTGCCAGAGGGGGTACGCTCTGGCACTAAAAGGTTTAAGGATAACTAATGAAAAATATAAATGCACACTCAGTATTCACTAGGTAGTCGCCGATCATCCCACCACTGTAGTAGTTTATAACTGAATTAGAGTACTACATGTAACGCTTCTTGTCAGTCTCCCCTACAAGAACTTAAAGTACCATTATCAGCCTCATTTACATTCTCAGAACTTTGGTTTACCCCAGAGACTAGTTTCATACTCTCAATCGTGGTCGTCTGGAGGGGGCACTTTCCCCCTCCATATAAACATGTGGGGTGGCCTGGGGGTCATACTATGGCTTTGTACCCTGGGAAACATTTCTGCGGATGCACCTGCTCTCAGGACTAGGTAGGCCATGCTTCATGTCGCACCTGTCTGAAATTTCCATAGTAAACCCTCACTCCATTCCAATTTATGCCCACTCTGGCATGCAAATCTTGCCTTTCTCATTCCTTCCCTTCCATCCTGAATAAGCCACATCCATGTTATGATACAATTTAAAAATTGTGAGACATCCATAACTAGCACTTCTTGGGTCTCTCCAAGAATAGATGATTAGCATGTCCCAGGTATTCATATTCCTATAGGCTGTATATGTGAGTGTAAAGTCAGAATCAGGCGATATGAATCATTAGCTACATCCCTGGCACACACAGTATTACCTGAGGTGAGATTATGAGCACGGGCGTGCGCAGAAATTTTTCCGGGGGGGGGGGGAATAATTTTAATATCTATATAAAACCAAAACTAACACTAGCGCCAGTAAGTATCTAGAGAAACATTGTGGATCTACTAATAAATATAGTGAAAAAGCACTGTGTGGTTATTTGTTGGCCATATAAAGAGCAAAAGTGCATCCAAAATAAAGCCACTGATGGAAAAATATATGTGGAGGTGGATTTATATGTATGGGTATTCATTGTATGTCCCCTTCACTTTTTTGACATTCGGGGCTGTTAGTATATGGAGTTGGACACACTGTGTTCTTTACCTTAATATTGTGTTGTATATTTGAAATCTTTTTCAGTCTACAAATAAATTATATATATATATATATATATATATATATATATATATGTATATAGTATGTTTTTACTTATAGATACATGGAGCATGAGTGCATAAATAGGTCCTATACTTTTGCTGTTTTCTTTATTTTTTGAATTGCACTCAACTTTACCCGCTTCAACTTTATGTATAATAAAATGTCTGTGGCAGCATCTGTGACTGGCCCTTACTGTGTGCACGTGCGGCCTCACTGCCCGCTGCCCCCGATGATCGATCCCTGATGTCAGCAGAGCCAAAGTACCTGCCACCCCAGAAGTCTCCTCCGAGTCCAAAATGATCAAGCGGGTGAGAGCTCTTCTATATTATAGCTCTGCCGCTGCATTACCAATGTGTTGCATATCCCTCTTCATATGCTCATGTGCCAGGAGAACAGGAAGTCCTGACACATACACACTTTCAATGACAGGCCATGCAGCCTAAATAGAGTTGGGGGTGGGGCTAGGGAGCTCCAGGAGCAGAGCAGGGATGAGGTTTTTCCGCCAGGCCCCCTCATCTGACTGGGCCCTTTTTAAAGGGCAAGATGAAAATGCGGGGGGTGGGCAAGAACCCCCCCCCTTGCAGATGCCCATGGTTGTGAGCGGGCTATAGACTCAGAATGGGAGGATTATCAGGGATATAGTCAGATCCCTGGAGGACAGATTGCCTCTTGGGATCTGACATCATTTGTAACACCCTCTCTATTCCTTGCTTAACCTCTTGTTTCTCCCTTTTGGGGTGTTATACCATATTATTGAACTGTAGTAGCTAGGGCTTTTTAGATTTGCATAGTTAGGTTGAGGTTGATTTATTTGACCATGTATACAAAGTGTCCTCTGTAAATTAGGTTTATTTATTGTGTTATTTTAATATTAAAAGTTGTCTTGGCAGGTTGTCTGGGCCTAAGGCCAATCTTAATTTGGCCCTACTTGGGCATGGGCTGGCAGCCTAGGGCTGACCTGGTTAGGGTACAATATCACCAGAAGGTGGCTGGCATGGCGTATGTGCCCATCCTGCCCGTTTCCAGGGGAAGGTTGCTGGCGCATCGCATAATAGGAAGTAATTTCTGAGTCTCTTGACTAACCATGCCATGCCCATCACCCCCCTTACATCTGGTGCATGGTCCTTTGTGTGGGTGGTGGCCATCAAGGTCAGATCATGCTCTGGAGGATTGGTGGGTAGGTTGCGTTCTGGTACCTATCTTACGCTCAACATTTACAGCAAGACCAAGGTATTTTATTCTAACAGATTAATTTATAAGCACAAATACTGAAGTTTAAACAAACTTTAATGAGAGTTTTATTGCTGTGGAGCTATGTGACACACTTACATACACACCACATAATCTGAAATCCTAAAAGAAGGACACTATGGTGGAAAAGAGGTACAGAGGGATTTGCTTCTCAAAAAGGGTCTTCACAGGCTAAAGAGGGACATTTGGGAGGTATGTGCACAATGTGTGTGTGTGTGTGTGTGTGTGTATAATAAAATGTCTGTGGCAGCATCTGTGACTGGCCCTTACTGTGTGCACGTGCGGCCTCACTGCCCGCTGCCCCCAATGATCGATCCCTGATGTCAGCAGAGCCAAAGTACCTGCCACCCCAGAAGTCTCCTCAGAGTCCAAAATGATCAAGCGGGTGAGAGCTCTTCTATATTATAGCTCTGCCGCTGCATTACCAATGTGTTGCATATCCCTCTTCATATGCTCATGTGCCAGGAGAACAGGAAGTCCTGACACATACACACTTTCAATGACAGGCCATGCAGCCTAAATAGAGTTGGGGGTGGGGCTAGGGAGCTCCAGGAGCAGAGCAGGGATGAGGTTTTTCCGCCAGGCCCCCTCATCTGACTGGGCCCTTTTTAAAGGGCAAGATGAAAATGCGGGGGGTGGGCAAGAACCCCCCCCCCCTTGCAGATGCCCATGGTTGTGAGCGGGCTATAGACTCAGAATGGGAGGATTATCAGGGATATAGTCAGATCCCTGGAGGACAGATTGCCTCTTGGGATCTGACATCATTTGTAACACCCTCCCTATTCCTTGCTTAACCTCTTGTTTCTCCCTTTTGGGGTGTTATACCATATTATTGAACTGTAGTAGCTAGGGCTTTTTAGATTTGCATAGTTAGGTTGAGGTTGATTTATTTGACCATGTATACAAAGTGTCCTCTGTAAATTAGGTTTATTTATTGTGTTATTTTAATATTAAAAGTTGTCTTGGCAGGTTGTCTGGGCCTAAGGCCAATCTTAATTTGGCCCTACTTGGGCATGGGCTGGCAGCCTAGGGCTGACCTGGTTAGGGTACAATATCACCAGAAGGTGGCTGGCATGGCGTATGTGCCCATCCTGCCCGTTTCCAGGGGAAGGTTGCTGGCGCATCGCATAATAGGAAGTAATTTCTGAGTCTCTTGACTAACCATGCCATGCCCATCACCCCCCTTACATCTGGTGCATGGTCCTTTGTGTGGGTGGTGGCCATCAAGGTCAGATCATGCTCTGGAGGATTGGTGGGTAGGTTGCGTTCTGGTACCTATCTTACGCTCAACATTTACAGCAAGACCAAGGTATTTTATTCTAACAGATTAATTTATAAGCACAAATACTGAAGTTTAAACAAACTTTAATGAGAGTTTTATTGCTGTGGAGCTATGTGACACACTTACATACACACCACATAATCTGAAATCCTAAAAGAAGGACACTATGGTGGAAAAGAGGTACAGAGGGATTTGCTTCTCAAAAAGGGTCTTCACAGGCTAAAGAGGGACATTTGGGAGGTATGTGCACAATGTGTGTGTGTGTGTGTGTGTGTATAATAAAATGTCTGTGGCAGCATCTGTGACTGGCCCTTACTGTGTGCACGTGCGGCCTCACTGCCCGCTGCCCCCAATGATCGATCCCTGATGTCAGCAGAGCCAAAGTACCTGCCACCCCAGAAGTCTCCTCAGAGTCCAAAATGATCAAGCGGGTGAGAGCTCTTCTATATTATAGCTCTGCCGCTGCATTACCAATGTGTTGCATATCCCTCTTCATATGCTCATGTGCCAGGAGAACAGGAAGTCCTGACACATACACACTTTCAATGACAGGCCATGCAGCCTAAATAGAGTTGGGGGTGGGGCTAGGGAGCTCCAGGAGCAGAGCAGGGATGAGGTTTTTCCGCCAGGCCCCCTCATCTGACTGGGCCCTTTTTAAAGGGCAAGATGAAAATGCGGGGGGTGGGCAAGAACCCCCCCCCCCCCTTGCAGATGCCCATGGTTGTGAGCGGGCTATAGACTCAGAATGGGAGGATTATCAGGGATATAGTCAGATCCCTGGAGGACAGATTGCCTCTTGGGATCTGACATCATTTGTAACACCCTCCCTATTCCTTGCTTAACCTCTTGTTTCTCCCTTTTGGGGTGTTATACCATATTATTGAACTGTAGTAGCTAGGGCTTTTTAGATTTGCATAGTTAGGTTGAGGTTGATTTATTTGACCATGTATACAAAGTGTCCTCTGTAAATTAGGTTTATTTATTGTGTTATTTTAATATTAAAAGTTGTCTTGGCAGGTTGTCTGGGCCTAAGGCCAATCTTAATTTGGCCCTACTTGGGCATGGGCTGGCAGCCTAGGGCTGACCTGGTTAGGGTACAATATCACCAGAAGGTGGCTGGCATGGCGTATGTGCCCATCCTGCCCGTTTCCAGGGGAAGGTTGCTGGCGCATCGCATAATAGGAAGTAATTTCTGAGTCTCTTGACTAACCATGCCATGCCCATCACCCCCCTTACATCTGGTGCATGGTCCTTTGTGTGGGTGGTGGCCATCAAGGTCAGATCATGCTCTGGAGGATTGGTGGGTAGGTTGCGTTCTGGTACCTATCTTACGCTCAACATTTACAGCAAGACCAAGGTATTTTATTCTAACAGATTAATTTATAAGCACAAATACTGAAGTTTAAACAAACTTTAATGAGAGTTTTATTGCTGTGGAGCTATGTGACACACTTACATACACACCACATAATCTGAAATCCTAAAAGAAGGACACTATGGTGGAAAAGAGGTACAGAGGGATTTGCTTCTCAAAAAGGGTCTTCACAGGCTAAAGAGGGACATTTGGGAGGTATGTGCACAATGTGTGTGTGTGTGTGTGTTATTCTGATTGTGAGACTGAAAAACTATATTTATTCTGCAGCATACTTATTTTTGGAATCTTTAAATACTAGGACTAGTGATGGTGATGATGGTTATTTAGAATGATCACCATTCATGTTAGTGACTGGTGATCCTCTGCATAGGGTTTTTTTCATGTCAGTGAAATGATTCAATTTTACAAGATCTTCCTTTCCAACATTAATTGATAACAATCTTTTATTTTGACTTTACGTATTATACAAGTGCATAATACGCAATGTCAAATTGCCTATAATTTTTAGATATTTATTTTCAACTCCACTTTTTAGACATCTGTATCCTTGACAACAACCTCACTGAATCACTGGAGTTTTCAGAGCATTTTCTGGTCAGTTGACCATCAGAGCAGTACAGTGAAACAATGTAACTGTGCCTGCAGCACTGAGCTGTATACTGCATTGTATCACTATACCTGCTTTTGCCATCCCAGATGAAAAGATCTCTGGAAACAGATAAAGGGAGCTCCTTGTCAGGGTTGCATGTGTTTTTTTTAGTTTAAAGAGATTGATTTTTGGCACAGAAACATTTACTACATTTCCATAGTCTGACTGGCATTATCATCTGTTGCAATACACATTCACATCAGGTGCGGTCTTTTTTTCCTTATCAGAGAGCCTGCTGTAGGGTAAAGTTTGGATGTTGATTTATTATATGAACACCAAATGTGAGGTTGGGGTTAAGTTATAAATCAAAATATTTGTAAGAGTTGACTAGGTCCAAATTAAGCTTTTTCTTTATGATGTTTAAGTTGGATGGTGTAGTTTACTGTAAGTAAATTGTGCTTTATTCCAAATTCCAAACTAACCATTTTGTTAGTATTAAATAATAGCTTATTTATAGCAATTTGTATGTCCTTTTTAGGGTTTACTGTCCCTCTAAGACAAAAATCTGTGTAAATGAAATACTTTGATTTTCCTCTACAGTTACACCAAGAGGAGTCGAAGTGTCAGGACTATTTTTTTTTTTTTTAAGATCACCTCACCAGTACTGCTCCTGGCATAAAAAAGTGCCCCATCTTTGTTTTTTGGGGGCACTGGGAGCTCTGTTCTCTGCTTCTCTCTTCCTCACAATCACAGTGAGGAGGAGAGAGGCATAGAACAGTGACAAAGGCAATGTTTACATGCATGTCCTTTGTGATATAGCTCCATAGGCACATTTGATTGCTGTACTGGCGATCACATGTGCTGAGCCACCTGGTAATGGTTGGAAATGACTGCCCGGGCCCCCCAATGATCACCGGGCTCTGTTAGGGGTGCTTCAATCATTAACCCATAACATCCCAGAACTGTCATCCTTCCTCTAAGTATGGGATTGTGTGACGGTTCCGGCACCTCACACATTCTTAACGAGTTAAAGACCTGTAAGAACTCTGGGAGAAGATAGTGAACTGCAGAACGGGTTGGGTATTGCATTTTTTTCTATACTATGGATAATTGCTTTGTTGTTAGAGGAAAGACTATAGATTAAATGTCTTTTTTTTTTAAAAAATCTGGTAATTATAACTTTGGGGTATAATGTGATTGGCTTTATTTTCTGAACACAGTACAATAAGGCCTGACCACTAAATATATTTGCTAATATGCTCGAATCCTAGATTCTACTTAAGTAGGATGAAAGAATCTAGTCCAGCAGAGTATGGTTGGATTTTTTATTTATATATGGCAGTTGTAAAGGAGACTGATTGATTGTATTAAGTTCCACGCAGTAATCAGGTATCAGAATTTGCCATTTTGGGGGTTCAGCCAGTTCACGTTTCTTGTTTTGCTTGGCAATATCACTGATACGGTGGACTATGTCAGAGAGTGACTGTGTTAGGAGCTAGGTGGTCGGTAGATGCCAGCAATTATGATTTGATTTTTAGAAGTGCAATTAATATAACTTTTTAATGCCTTTTTTTACATTTTAACCCATATATACTACTACTCAATTCCTCCTTTCCTTTTTTCTTCCATGCTGCATAAATGCCATTTCACAATAATAACCTATTGCCTTTTCTCCCATACAATTCAAGGATGCAGTAAGTGGGATATACGTCAGAAAGTTTGGGATTATATTGAAAATAATAATTTGGCTGATTTCCCAAGACCAGTTCATCACAGGATACCAAACTTCAAGGTGTGTCAGTGCTTTTCATATGTTTCTATTGAATTTGAATACAAATTTATCATCTGAGTTGTACTCCTATGATTCTACACATTATTTAAACATTTGTATGCCAAATGGTTGTGTACATTTTATAGGCATTTAGCTTTATTTGTATGTGTGTTGTACAACATGTTCAAGGCAAACCAATAAGAAGTTTCCAGTTATCTAGTTTGGCTCTATGAGATAAGTGATGTAAAATTTTAACTACCCAGTAATGATTAACATTTGCTGCTGTTCTGACTGGCCAACCCTATATCCTCCAGCTACTGTGTTGCACTTGAATTCCAAGCATCCTCTGCCAGCCAGTGATATGAAAAAAAAAATGTCTTGCATGATTGTACCTCTAGTTGTTTGTATGTCTAAGCGTCCCACTTACCTGTTCTAGAGACGGACGCTAATACCCGGTGGTCGGCCAGTCTGTAGTGGTGTCCTCGCAGGGTTGCCGCACTCTGCCTTGTCGGGAGAACCGGTGCGCCCTGGTACACGTCTGGGCGACTGGTCTCCTTACTGCTCCCCCTGGTGGCTCCTGCCGCATCTGAGAGTCAGGCGCGCATCACAGGGATTCCCTGGTGATGTCACGACCCGGCTTTTTTAAAGTCACAGTCAATTATTGCTCCACATCTCAGAGGTGGAGCAATCATTATTTAAACTTCCTGGACACCACACCAGTTGCCCGTTCGTGGTGTTCAAGTGCAGTTGTTGTTTGGGCTCTGTGTATTACCTGGCTTGTCTGACTAAGCGATCTCGTGCTGACCTGTGGCTCTGACTACCCACTCTGTGTATGACCCTAGGCTTGTCCGACAACCATCTGGTGGAGACCTGTGACTCTGTCTGACTATTCAATCTGTGTATGACCAGGCTTGTCTGACCATCCCATCTGGTGCTGTCCTGTGGCTCTGTCCAGCTTGTCTCTTGTGTAGCCTCTCTTCCGTGGACACCCATCTTGCACAGACCTGGGGCTCTGGTAGACTACCATATGTGTACTGATTGCAGGTGTGAGTCAGCTGTCCTTTCCTGCTAGACTGACTGCAGGCATGGATCTGTATTTACTCGTGTTCCTGGTTGGAGTTAACCTGTTCCAGTTTAAGTTCGTGTGCAGCAATAGATCAGTGGCTGATCCGGTTCCTGTTCCAGTTCAAGTTCCAGCAGAGAATACCAGTGGCTTCGGCCTAGTCTCAGCAGAGCGGTCTATCCTAGACGGCCTACTATTCCTGATAGTAGTGGTAGCTTATCTGTTGACCTACTGCTTGTTCCTATTTGTCCGTTGTTATACCTTATTCTGTGTCTTGAATAAAGGTTGTTTATACTATACTTTCTGACTCCTGAGTTATCTGGGTTACCGTGACAGTGCGAAAGGGCCATGTCTACAGACGGTACTGGTAATCCTTCTTTCCAGCAGATCCTAGCCAGGGTTGAGGCACAGTAGCAACATACTGCTCATATAACAATGGCATTGCAGACATTGTTGAACTGAACTGCACACCTTGACTATTCTGTCGGACAAACAGTGGCCTCTTCTGTTAACCCAGCACCGGTAGTGCAAGCCGCCCCTGATGCAGGCATGATCAGGGGCTTTTCCATTCGAGCTCCACTTCCCCAGTGGTATGAGGGAGACCCAGTGCTGTGTTGTGGGTTCCTAATCCAATTGGGCATTTATTTGGAGATGGTACAGCAAGCGTTCCCCAATGTGCGCAGTAAAGTCGGATTGTTGATCTCACTGTTTTCTGGTAAGGCCCTGGCATGGGCAAATCCACTTTGGGAGAATGATAAGCCCATCATTCACGATTTCTCTTGAGTCTGTGTCCGTATTTAAATGGGTGTTTGATGTACCAGACCTCTCTGTCTCTTCTGCCAAACATCTAATGTCTATACACCAGGGCAATCATATGGTGACCAGTTATGCGATTGAGTTTCGCACTTTGGCAGCGGAGGTGGGCTGGAATGATGAGGAACTGATGGCCGCCTTCTCGCAGGGGCTAAGTGAGGTCAGTTGGGATTTACCCGGCTTTCAGCTCCAGAAAGAGCATTCCGCAGACAGGAAGGGCTTTGCCTATATTGCGGTAAATCTGGACACTTGTTGCGTGCTTGTCCCATTCGTCCAGGAAACGGGTGCACCTAAAGTCACGTAGAGGACAAACTCTAGGTGGTGTGTCTCAGTCCCCAGGAGATTTCCAGGAGAAGCCTACTTTGGAAGTTATCCTGTATTGGACCAACTCCTCCGTAATTACTCCGGCATTAATCAATTCAGGGGCAGCGGGGTATTTAATTGATGCTGGTTTTGCAGAAAAACACGCTATTACTTTACTGCCACTGGCATCTCCATTGACGATTGAGGCTATTGACAGTTGACCACTATGACCGCTCATTTTGTACCCCTTAAAGAACTGCCTACTGCTCAGCAATTGACTAAGATCTTCACCAAGGAGGTCTTTCGCCTCCATAGGGTGCCCAAAGTAATTCTGTCAGACCAGGGAAGCCACTTCGTGTCTCGATTTTTGGAGAGCCTTTTGTGTGCAATTGGGTATCCAACTCTCTTTCTCCTCTGCCTATCACACACAGTCCAGTGGTGCAGCAGAGAGATCGAACCAAGCCTTGGAACAGTTCTTGTTCTTGTGCTGTTATGTCTCGGACCATCACGATGACTGGGCGAACCTGTTACTGTGGGCGGAGTTTGCCCAGAATTGCGCCATGAACTCATCCACTCAGAATTCCCTGTTCATGATTAACTATAGCTTCCAGGCTTCGGTTCTTCCTGAGTCATTTGAGGCACAAAATATTCCAGCTCTGGAGGAGCATATAAGGGAATGCCGCTCCACATGGGTACAGGTTCAGAGAACCCTGAAACGGTCCACTCAATAGCAAAAAAGACAGGCCAATCATAGACAGTTACCAGCACCGATATTTCAGGTGGGGGAGAGAGTCTGGCTATCCACACAAAACCTGAACCTACAAGTCCCTTGTAGAAAACTGGCTCCCTGGTTTGTGACCCTAGGCTTGTCCGAAAACCAATCTGGTGCAGACCTGTGGCTCTGGCTGACTACCCGCTCCGTGTATGACCTGGCTTGTCTGACCATCCCATCTGGTGCTGTCCTTTGGCTCTGTTCGGGTTGTCTCTTGTGTAGCCTGTCTTCTGCGGACACCCATCTAGCGCAGACCTGGGGCTCTGGTAGACTACCATATGTACTGACTGCAGGCATGAGTCAGCTATCCTTTCCTGCTAGACTGACTGCAGGCATGAGTCTGTATCTACCACCTGTACTAACTGCAGACGTGAGACAGCTATCCTTTCCTGCTAGACTGACTGTAGGCGTGAGTCAGTATCTACTCGTGTTCCTGGTCGGAGTTGACCTGTTCCAGCAGTAGATCATCAGTGGCTGATCCGGTTCCTGTTCCAGTCCAAGTTCCAGCAGAGACTACCAGTGGCTTCAGCCTAGTCTCAGCAGAGAGGTCTATCCTAGGCGGCCTACTATTCCTGATAGTAGTGCCAGCTTATCTGTTGACCTACTGCCTGTTCCTATTTGTCCGCAGTTATACATTATTCTGTGTCTTGAATAAAGGTTGTTTATCCTATACTTTCTGACTCTTGAGTTATCTGAGTTACTGTGACAGTATGTCCTTAGTGTGCTTGTTGTAAAATAGCCCCAAGTAAATCCAGGTAGAACTTCTATATACGGTAATATTTATGGTAATACATTTGTGCTGGTTTTGATAGATTGTGGCAATAATAGGAGTGAAAAGTGGAGAGTGTACATTACATGTTATAGATGGCCAATAACTTTATTTTTTTACTTTTAGGTATATTTTTATTTTTAACTATTTGACACATTATCATGTAAGGGGTACAGGTTGTGAGCAACAGTTTGCCCCTGCAAACTGGGGCATGCAAAGTAGCTTCTCTACCCCTTTTATATGTGCTCACTGTAACTTCTATGCACAGTTATTACATTGTAAGGGCATTTTAACCCTTTTCACTGCCTGGAACCAATTTACCCTTTTGCCAGCAGTACAGGTGGAAACCTGCTGTTATTGACAGCCCGCTTCCGACAAAGAGCGTACAAAGTTCTCACAGCATGCTGCATGTTTTTATCTCATTTTGTTTGGCAGCAGTTAACTGATATAATTGGTTCCTGCTAGTAAGGACAGAAGCGGGCTGTCAAAGACAGCCAGCTCCCTTCTCCAGAGGCAGCAGTAAACACTCTTCCACTACATACTGCATTTGTACATTTATATGCATCTCATTCACATAAACCCAGAACAGGGGAATATATATATGCTTTTCATACCCTCTGGTCCTTAAAGGGTTAAGGCACTTGACAACATAAACATATGTTTTGCAAATGTGTTAGTAGATATATCTGTTTAATACCAGTGTTCTAAACATTCTCTCGTGGCATAGGGAGCTCCCAAGGCATGTGAAAAACTATCAACTTTACAGGACTTCAAAGCTGCCAAGACTGTTAAGATTAACCCTGATACCCCTCAGAAGAACGCACGATTCCTCACACTAAACGTAAGTGACTTTTTTCTACCTTTGTCTGTGCAGGCTTCTCACCTGGCTTGTCAGAATATTAAAGATCTAGAGGTTTTCATCAGAACACAGGAGGTTAAAGTGGATCCTGACAAGCCGCTGGAAGGAGTCCGTCTGGCAGCCCTACAGGTAAACTGGTCTTGTGAAAAAGAGAGGAGTTGAGAAAGCTGAGCACTGCTAATACTTCAAATATATCTGTCTCACTAGAGATGCACATGATCACTGACACTCCAAGGCCTAGATGCACTAAAGGTCGAAGAGGGCTACGAATGTCAATGTTCTTTCAGAGCAGTGTCGTGGGCATATCCTCAGTATTCACAAAGTGTCAACGACATCACTTCACCAGAACTCTGACAAACAAATACCCACATCGACATCAAACTGAAATGCCTTCACCATGTCTACGAATTTGTATTCTTTGAATCGACAATTGCTTATTTCCATATGAAAATTAAGCATAATGAGATACATTCATATGCAAGGTGGTGTGTTGATATTGCAGTGTGACACTTCGGCTCATTCAGTAAACTCCGATAGCAGCCTCTGCTGTCGGAGTTCACAGTCTCCACTTCGCCTGCCTCAGGCTGTTGTAGCTGGGATCTCCCCTGTACTCTCCTATGGAGTAACAGCAGGAGAGCTACGACATTATGAACAGCATTCTCTGTACTTCCCTACCTAGCCAGTAGAGGAACACAGAGAAAGCTTTCGGCACCATGGACAGCATTGAATGCCATAGGGATGAGCAGTGCTCACCCCTGTGGCATTCAGAGGGTTACAATAAACAGAAATAGTACACCAAGCACTGCACAATGTCCCCCACCTTTAGTATGTCGACATATATTGCATATATTCAACATACTAATTCCATCTGTCATTCACCTCAGGGACTGACATGTAGCAGTCAAACCTGTCTTTTATTCAACACTTAACCCTTTGAGTACCAGAGAGGTAAGAAAGCATTGCTTGGCATGTGTTTCCTACCTCTTTGGTACCCAAAGGGTTAATAGTCAAGGTATGGACTGGATACCTTGCCTGTATATATGTGTGTGTGTTAAACCTTTATTGTTCATTAAAACATGTGTACATTATTTGTACATTAGACCTCAAGGGGGTGTCATGACCCCTCATGACACCCCCCTAACATAAGTCCGACAATTGGCCTTTAATAACATTAAGCGCATATAAGCTATGTTTCACATAGCTTATATGCAGTTTTATTGTGATATTAAACGATCAGACCTCAAAGGGGGGCACCAGGACCCCTCCTGATAGCCCCCCTACTATGGATCAGCTATCTAAAAGGATAGTTAATCCATGGGGTGACCCCAAAGGTATTTACAGCCTTCTTGATGCTGCCAGCTTTACATCCACCCGCAGCACCAAGAACTGACTGAATGAATGAACCCGGTCAGTGGGTTCATGTAAGGTAAAGGCAGCGCTGAGGTCCCATCGTTAAATCAGTCACCGGACAAACCGGTAGTCTGATTAAATGATCAGAGCGCAGGGCTTCTTCCTAGCAATGAACCCAGTGACAGGGTTCATTCAGTGAATGCAGCACTTAGAGTAGATTTAAAAGCTGCATTAGTTCTTCTCAGGTGAAGGAAAATAGTTTGTTCTGTCCGGGCTATTTTTGCATCCACGTGATAACATAATGAACTGGTTCAGACAGAGGGTAGTATTTCCCTCCATTTTAGCAGTTAGTTTGATTGACCAAATTGGCTCTACTAAAAGAGTAGGAGCTTATGCCAGAGAAGGGAGGAGGACAAAATCATATTTAATTTAAAAACAAATAAGTATTTTGTTTTCAAGAGTACCTGACAATGATAACTCTCAGAAATATTGCACTACAGTTACAAAAAAGTGAAAATTAAGTATTACTGTCTCTTTGAATCACGGCCTGTACACAGCCCTTGAGGCAGGGGAGGGCTGGCCTGGGGGGCAGGGGGGCAATTGCCCCCTGGGCTGGTCATATGTCTGGGCTGGTAGGCCACTGCGCCTCACTAAATCTCCCAATTGCTCCTTTAAATGGAGCTACACTAGTGATACCACAGAGCTTACAATTGAAATGGAGTTACATAAATGATACCACAGAGGTACAATCCAAATGGCGCTACACTAGTAGGATAAACCATTTCCCTTGTAAGCGCTATAGTATCACTAGGTAAGCTTTACTTAAATTGTAAGCTTTGTAGTAGCGCACTAGTGTAGCCCCATTACAACTGTAAGCTATGTGATATCACTTGACTTACGTCATAAAATTAATGCCAATTTTAAAATTAACAAAAGGGGATGGGCTGGGAGAGTGGGCTCAAACGATAATAGAAATGGACCACTTGAATGTATTTGCCCCCTAGGCCACAAATTGCCAGCCCTCCCCTGCCTTGAGGACAGATCTGGACACTGATTTTAAACATGGTGAAGAGGTAAAATACTTATATCCTGTTCTTACATTAGTAATACAAACAGAACACCACAGGCATGGTATTTACAGATCCATATAATGTTCAGTATGCTGGCGATCCCCACCTCATAATGATGAACTAAAGGCCACACTTGGCCGTTTGAAAAGGGGCTTAGGCCCATATTTATAAAAGCAAACTGGAGTTATTTTTGAGTAAACCATCTGCACCATGGGGGACAATTACAAATTCCTGGTAAATTAAGTTGGGCTTTTAACCCTGGAATGCTAAAAAGGTCTCCAATGCATTCCTTCAGGCATTCAAGAGGTTTAAAAGCTCTATTCAAGTGCATGGGAATTTAGGAATGTTTATTTGACCCCTCTGGTGAAGTTGGTTTACTCCACAATAACTCCTGTTTGAGTTTATACATATGAACCTCAGGGCTTTATTTATCACGGTAAAGAGGTAAAATTCTGGAACAAATCAACTACACTATATAAAATAAATGGAAATTCCCCAAATTCCTTTAAATGGTCATTTTAACCCCTTAACTACTGCTGTCTTGGAGAGTGGACTCTCCTTAAGGACTGCTTTTATCTCAATCGGTGATCCAGCCTGTCGAATGGGTGTCCAAGACCAGAGCGGTCAGTTTCAAACCCCCAGTAGTTCTCACAGGAGCGCTGTGAGCAAAAAATATGTAACGTGCTAGGACCATCATAAGTCCTTGGATCAATTTACTGATGATGGTCCTAGCACGTCACCTGTCACTAAGGCGTTAATGTAAAAGAAAAAGAAAGTCTCCAGTGCATTGTGAAGCAATACATTGCAGTTCTTTCTATTATTCAAGGTGCTAAGAGCCCTGTTTAAATTAGTGGGAATTTCCATTAATTCCTTAAGGTGCAGTTGGTTTTTCTTTAGAATTGCACTTCTTTAGCTTGATGATTGAGACCCTTAAACTTGTTTATTAGTGCATTATTGATTATAGTTTCAGTAGTGATGGTTTCAGTGGGTGTACCTTGTGTTTATGTTGGTGGCCATATTTGTCCTCTGATATGCAATACCCTGCTATTCCCAATGCTTCTGCAGGCTCATAAAACACTGTTGGTTCCAACTCCAAGACTCCGAACTGGTCTCTTCAATAAAATCACCCCTCCAGCTGGAGCAAGCAAAGAAGTGTTGAGGATTTGTTCAACCTCACAGGTTAGATTCATACTGTGGCCTATTAGTGTTTGGGTTTTAATCGCCTCTGGTGTCCTTCAGGGTCTGGTCTATCTACAGTCCTACATGTGAACAATAAGATTGTAAAATAACACAGAGATGATGTCAGGACCACTCATGTAACTATTTCATGCATATATCCCTATCACTGGTTTTTAGAAAGGTCAGTGTACAGCAAAGAAAAAACACACTTCCTGCTGGAGTATTCACCTGCTCCATGCATCCCTACAGAATCGTAGAGGAAACAGTAATTTTACTGTATCTCAATGATTGTGGGAGTGGAGGAGTGCAGACGAACACATTGTACAGATGTGTAACATGTTCCTTTGTATCCACTGCACATAGCAACATTCTTTGTTGCACAGTGAAGGCTTTTAAAGTCCAATTTCTATCCACTATAATTGTTTTGTGTGTCTGATATAGGGTAGGGATGTACAACATACAGCCTTCCAACAGTAGTTAGTTACAGCTACCATCATCCCCAGCAAGACAGTGGATGATGGCAGTTGTAGTCCAGCCCCACCTCTAGGATTTAGGTTAAACCCTTCACCCCTTCCCCGATAATATGGTTTTGCCATATATCCACATCTTGGAGAACTGAAGTCCTGTTTTATATTTGCAGGGAGTGAGAGACTACAGCATCCCATTGGGTTTAGATGCTAAAGTACAAGTGGATCTAGTGGTTGTGGGTTCTGTGGCCGTGTCTGTACAAGGTAAAGAAGAGTACCAAAAGTAACCACCATCAGATGCTAAAGACATTATGTACATGCATTTATGACGCACACAATAGTACATTTTTAAAAGCCAATTTACGTGAGAAAATCTGTTAAAACTCTGTCTTTTTCTGTCCTCTGGGAGAAACAGCATGAAAAATGTACAGCTCTCAAATTACAGTTTTCCCTGTTATTAGTATTTGAGTTCCAGAAAGACAACTGATGATTCTCCTCGGCTGCACTGATATCACAGCCATCTGCACGGTCAGTTGACAGCTTCATCTTTTGCAGGAGGTGGGAGTCAAAGCCATGGCTATCCTATATAATAATTCGCTAGGATGTTTGACTGAAGCCGTCATGCAAAGTAGAGACTGCGCGCGCCACAGTCATGCGCAGTAGAGACTGCCCACGGTGCAGTCATGCACAGTACAGAGTTCCTGAACACGCCATGGTTGATACGGATTGGGGTGCTCCGGATTCGGGCCTGGAGTCCTCTCTGCTTGGTCTCAGAAAGGAGCGAAGAGGTGACTGCGGTCTGAATTTGGAGCGCCCCGCTCTGTATCAGCCGCGGCACGGTTGGGCACTGTGTACTGCACATGACTGCAACGCACGCAGTGAGTGGAGAGACTCCAGGCACCAGCCGAGGCTGCTGGGTGGCGCTGTGGCCAGTGTACACGGGCTTTTAGTATATTTATAATGCTGGTACTTCCAGAAGTGAGTGTTTCATTAATAAACTGGTGAAACCCTGAAAATGAACATGCTTTTCTTACTTTACTCATTGCCCCTTAATGACAGGTCACATGCTAGGACCATCACCCCCCCCCCCCCAAAGGACTGGTGACGTTCCTGGCACATCACATACTTTTTCCTTACAGATGTCCTACTGTAGCGCTGTAAGTAAAAACTGGGTCTGAAGTTGACTGCTCCAATACCGGAGTGGTCTCTCTAATCTCAGACCCCCCATTCAGAGCGCCTGCATACATAATCAGTCACATGTGCCAGCACGTTGACAACAATCAAATCGGTACTTAAGGAAAGATAACTTCCCCAGACTGTTGGTTCTTAAGGGGTTGAAGAGGGCTTGACAGTTTAATCCAACATGTAGGCAATTTTTAATGATATTTAATATGAAGTAAACTTATCTTGGGGCGACATTTCAGAGTTGCAACAGATCTGATCAAGGCTGTGTCCAGAAATGTAAGTAAATGGTTCATGTCACAGAATTCCTCCTTTTCATTCATTTTCTAGGATGGAGGATTGGGAAAGGCGAAGGTTTTGCTGACATGGAGTATGCAATGATGGTGGCCATGGGAGCAGTCACTGATCACACTGTTGTGGTCACTGTAGTGCATGATTGTCAAGTAAGTGCCAATTGCACTGCCTTTACACGCTTCCAATATCACATTGTTATCTGGGTGTCCTAGTGGTTGGATTGTTGTACTCCCCAATTGTACAGAGCTGTTTATTAATAAATACATAATAATGATGTTTCCAATGGCTGTTTTCCTGGTGATTTGGAGGCTGTGGGCCATAGTCACACCAAAGAGGTATCCAGGAAGGCAAACAGGTACTGTTCTGGGGAAACCAGAATTCCTATTGATGTACATGAGTATTTTAACCCCTTGAATGCTAGATAGATCTCCAGCGTATTGTCAGTGTGTTTGATACCTCTCTAGCATTTAGAGAATCAAAAGACCCATTTAAATCAATGGGAAGTTTTGTCATCTAGGGTGTAGTTGGTTTACTCCAGAATTGTGTCTCTGTAGCTAGCTGGATATAATACTGTACTTCTTCATGGCTGCCTTCCCCTCAGTCTGTCAGAGCGCCAACCCCCTACATAGATTGTAAATGGGGAACACACAAACTTCTTCTTGTTTCTCTCAATAAGCCTTATGTATAAGAAAAAAGTGGAGCAAATCTAGGGAAATTAACTGCTTCGTTCCCTGATGAAGCCACAGGAGTGGCGATTTGTGTAAGGAAGAGATCAGTGGGGGAGTTTATATCTGTCATATTAGTTGGATCCTACCCTACTCACACTCAGACATATTTTTACCTACCACTTTTGGCTAAGTATTTTTGCATTATTTATTGTTTTTTTCTCTATTGATGGATATTGATTCACTTGTCTTAAAGGCATAGTAATGCTTTTGATTATTCATTATACTTTTTATATTGCACTGTACAATTGTAAATGTCCAAATCGTTGTATTATTCTTGTAATTTTAATTTAATTTTTCCCTCTTCCCGTCTCTTTTCAGTCTCCTCACATCTGAAAGCCATCTGGGCAGATGACAATAAGGGACAATATTGTGTCAGCATTAGGAAAACCCTGTAGTGGCTGAGAGCTTTAAGTGGTTGGCATGATGGCATACCAGGCATTTGGTTGTGTTTTTAAGCAGCTCGCGCTTCTTCACATTACAGGAGGCCTAGAGTTAGACTGCACGTTATTTTCTCCCACGTCGCCACCTGTCTGCTGACAGTTCAAATAACACAGCAAGCTAGTACAAGCCACAGGTTAGACTAGAGCTTCACTGGGACCCGATGCATAATGCAGCACGTCCGGCGAGGCTAATTAAAAAAATAAAAATAAATATATATATATATATATATATATATATATATATATATATAATATGATCCTTATTATAAATCCGGCCTTGGGGAGGTTTATATTTATACAACGCTCCCTTCAATGACTATTGAAGAACATGTTTTCACCAGATCATCCCATTTACATTCATTATTTCATCTTATTTAATGGGATCATCTACATACATATGAACTGCTAGACTATTCATGTAAGGTTTGTTTTGTTTTCTGCAGTTGTTATTTTATGGACTGAGTTGGACATTTATTTGTTGAGGAGTATCTCTCTCTCCTTTCTTCTGTGTCCTATCCCCTATCTATACAATGCTATTGTCTATGCCCATTTGCTGGGGTAGGACCAATAAAAAAAAAAAAGACAATATAAGGAAGCCCCTCTACACCGCCAACAGTCTTTTTGGTCCTACCAAGCTGGGTGTAGGGCTTTATGCCTTTGTGCTTGGTAAATATTTTGTTTGTAGGATTTTCAACATTTTTACCTTTATTTTATTCTGTATGGCCGCAAGTCAGTGCTGCCGATCCAGGGACACGGTTCTCCTGAAACACCTCCACCGGAGCACCTTTTTTACAGCTGCTGGGAGGTGAATTATGCCGACGTCCCTCTGCTCTGGGCTCTCCTTCCTTCAAAGAAGCCGGATACAGGGACTGTAAGTTGGCTCAGCCGCTATAGCGCATGCCTCATGCTGTGCGTTCCACATCTGGAACGCATAATGTTTGAAGCACCAGATCAAGACCCTGCTTTACAGACATGTAAGTTATCTCTTTTTAGTAGTTTTCCAAGAGGCATTAGAGGATTATTGATTATGGTATGTTAGGGCTTCTGGATACATTAGCCTTGTATCAATCTTTTATAAGTTTCTTTTAATCTTAGTTTTATCCTTGTAATGGTATACTTATTCCTTCTGATAGCCCTCTAGCAAGCTAACCCTTCCCCAGTGGTGACATCCTAAATATGTTTTTTCTGATTGTGACAAGATCACTGTATCTAACAGCCCAAACTTATCGAGAGGGTCTCAGGAAGGCTGCAGGGCAAGAGATGCCCACACAGTTCAGATATTTTGGCAAGGATAATAGGTAGGCAGGATACACCTCGCCATGCACAAGGCCTCAACTCCTGCAAATAATGTACACATATGAGGATCCTGTTCAAGTGCCTCTGCCAGACTAAAGGTCAAAACGGATCAGGAAGTTTTCACAACTTCATTTCTGGACTCTTTTTAGAAGAAGAAGATAGAACCTCCCAAAGTTATGGCAGAGTTCCTAGGCCTATCTCATACTCAGTAGAGTTGGGTATTTTAGATGGGCCTTTATGGGGAATAAGAGCTTATTCAGTATTTCATATCCAACATCCTATGTCTGTCCTAATCTGATTTGAAAGGGGACATCAGTACTGGTATAATCAAATAATTGCCCATTTTGTACCCTTTTTTTAAGAAAGGATAGTTATTATGCTATAACCCTCCTGTCATTGATAGCCATTATTCATTTTCTAGAAGGACCATTATTTACCATAAGAAATGGTTATTTTCTTAGGAGGCAATGGACAGCGAAATTGAGTTAGCCTTTTAGTAGCTATTCTCTGTCATAGGTTAGTATTTCAAGTTAGCTTCTGCATTTAGCCTGCATAGTTGGAACCATTAATGTGGCTTAATGAATTGTAAGATTGATGCATCAGTCTCCCAATCAAGGTGGTTGCATCTGTCAAGAAAGCGGTTAGCTTTCCTGTAAAGCCTCATTTAGTCCTCCTCAGACTTGCGGCTAGGTCATCAGCCTTTTCCATCACACCAAGGCGAGTGTTGTGGCTGTGATCATGGGGTGCGGACAACCCTTCCAGTTAAGAACTTGTTGAGCTTCCTTTCAAGGAGGCAGAACAAGATGGCTCAGTTGGTTATTGCACCAGCTGTAGAATCTGATCAAGCCACGCGGTTGCAGGTTCTAGTTCCGGCAAGGTCAGCTCAGTTTTTCACCCCCCCTGAGGTAGATAAAAATGAGTCCTGGACATACTGGAGATGAGAGGCTATCTCTGTGAATTCTTCCTGGGGAAACTCTTTAAGAGACACAGATTCTGCTGGGCAGATCTGCCAGATTTAAGACGGCAGTTGCTCCACACCGACGAGGCCCAGATAGACTGAAACTTACTTCTGTGGTTTGCTGTCTCTCTCATTCGGAGAGGATTTGCCTGACATTTTGGAGCTACGGGTATGGAAATTTCCCCTCTGCATAGGAACATGGGAGTGAAAATGTGACTTGTAGCAACACTGAGAGGCCACTGTGTCTAAAAACATGACACTTTATCTTCTTCGTGCTTCATGGGTGTTTGTCACATTTTTATGTCGCTCTAAGAATAAGGGTATCCGAGGCATGGGCCCTTGCTTCCATGTGCCTAGAGGGATTAAGCTTCACCACATCAATGAGGCCCACAAAACCATGACCTCATAAATTTCAGACAAAGAGGTTCGATCAGAGAGTGCAGTTATTCTCTCAGTAGTCCATTTCAAGAACTAATTCTAGTGAGCAAGAGCAGACTCTGGCTCTAGTTTCAGTGGGGGTTCAACTGGCATCTTTTCTTCTGTTTTAATTGGCAGAATCCAGTCCAGGACCGATGGGTTCAACAGATATGGGAATCCGGGTACCCACTGTTGTTAGACCCACTTCCTACAGTCAGTATGTCAAAGATTTCCTAGATTACATCAGACCCTGTCAAGCCTTGGAGCTCCGCATAAGTGGTCAGGGTATTTTATTTGTTAAGAGGGTGGTAAGCTAGTTCCTCTGTGACAAAAGATCATTGTAAGTTATTCCATATTGCTTTTAGTTTCCAAAGCGTTGGGGGGGCTTTGAAGCGATTTGGATTTGAAGTTCCTAAATGCCTTTCGACAAGCTTCAACATTTCAAGAGCAATCAGTAAACCTTAGTTTTAAGGCAATTCCACTAGGTGCATTCATATCGACCATAGGGTTGAAAGATGCATGTTATCATTCCAGTTAGGTATCTAAAATCTCTACTGGAAGGTTGTCACTTCCAGTTCAGGTTTTAAAATTTTGCCTCTAATCAGCACCCAGAGTCTTCTCCAGGTGTCGGCAGTGTTTTTACAATCTTTAAGGCTGAGCCGTATGTCTGCTCCCTATCTGGGTCCAAGAAGCAGGCCTCAGACCACTCTGATCAGAGTCTTATATTTCTGCTACACCAGAGGAGGGTTTCTGACAGAAGACAGAATTCTTGCCATAAAACACCAATCAGGAAGTTCAAAGGAATTCTTGTTAACCACCCAGGATTGTGTAGGATTTTTTAAGAGCACTAATATTTTCATCCTAATCATGGGCATCCGGAAGGGGGGGGCACTTGCCCCCCACACACACAATTACCCCCCTCCATATAAATAAAGGGGCTAGATGGGCTGGCCTGGGGGTCATATTATGGCTTTGCCCCCTCCTGGAAAAATGTCTACGGATACCACTGATCCTAATAATTCTATAAGCAAGATTCCATTTTAGACCTCTACAGAATCTTTCTGAGCACCTGGCACAAGAGCAAGTTATATGGCACAGAGGATTCATTTTTCATTCCGCATAATGAAGAGTCTTTTATGGTTATTAATTTCACAGTAGCCTTCCCCCTCACTTGTGACCACAGATGGCACGGTTTGGGGAGGGCACTTGGTAGAATGTGTTAACCGCAGGAAATTGGTCTCCAGTGGTGTCTCAGCTATACTAGTGTGCTAATAATAAGGGTGGTATCCAATTGTCTGAAGCTTTTCAGATCTCTGCTATATCAAGATCAGTCCCTGGCTCGCTCAAACAACACAGCAGCTGTTATGTACATATATATGAAGGGGAAAAGATCCTACATTGGGTCAGGGAAGATTCTGAGCCATCATGTCCTCTCACATTATGAGAAGACTAACTATTCAAACAGTTTTCCTGAGTGTAACACATCTGGAACAGGATGGTGTCCATAAATCAGAATTTTCTCCAGTTTGCCAGGTAATGGGACATGCCAGAGGTAGACTTGATGACTACCAACGTAAATTTAGCAGAACACATCTGCTCTGGGGCAGAATGTCCTAGTATGAACATGGTCTTTCCCTTGGCCTACGTGTTTCCTCTTATTTCATGATCCACTAGCCCTAGATCAAAAATTATTCTCATCTTTTGCACTGGCCATGTGAACCTGTTATGCAAACTTAGTCAAGTTGTCAGTGGATCATCCCATATCCCTACCTCTCAGACAGGATCTGTTGTCTTGGGTACCCAGTGTCTTCCTAAACCCTGCCTTCTCAAGGCTGAGGGTTGAAGGTTGAGAGAGAGATATTAATGCAAGACAGCTATCAGAACCAGTAGCCATACTCATTGTCTCTGGGAAGAAAGCTTTTAGCTCAGCTGTTTACTGCAGAATTGGTAAATTTTAGGAACTGGGGCCCTAAAGACCCTTGAATTTGACAAGCATCATAGGTGTTTCGGGGCTGGTCTGAAGTCTGCTTCCATAAGGTAGTTCTAGGCTCTGTCAGCCTTGCTGTCTACTCAATTTGCATAGGATTTCCTATTATATCTGGACAATTAAAAAAAATCCATCCCTTATATTAGTAAGATTCCCCTGTGGGACCTCAATATAATTCTTAAGCTGAAATCTAGTTCTCTAGTGTTTTCATCCTTTTAGACACTTCCTCCACCTAGGTATTGACATATAAACTATCTTATTAACAGCCTTCTGCTATAATGGTTTGTGAGCTGCAAGCCTTATCCTGTAATGCCTGTGTTTGCTCATCCATTAGGTTAAGGTGGTTTTCAGGATGATACCCTCCTTTAGTTCATAGGTACGTCACCTTATTCTATTTGAGTCGGGAACTTATCCTTCCCTCCTTTTTGACCTAATCCTAGGAATAACAATGGACAGGGTGCAATTAATTCATTTTTTACTATGTACATTATTAAATGTAATTATATTGATGTATTGCTATCCCTTTAATATGCTTGTCCTATTGTTTTTATTGTTGTCTATATTCTGGAGAAAGTTATAGGAGATCTCATAGATGTTGTATGTAAACTGACATTGTTACAGTGATACTTTAATAAGGTTTTTATTTTTTCTCCCAGAATCCTTTTTTCACAGCAGCAACAAAATTGCATGTAAACCGATACTGCCTGCTCTATTTGTGCAGTTTCACTCAAAGCATAGATGTATAGCTGCCCAAAGGGGTGTTCAATGCATTGCTTAACCCCTTAACAACGTGCCCGGCAGTTAAGGACCATGGGGATTTTTTTTGTTTGCTAAATGGTTTCTGGGGTCCCAGAATAGCATGCAGCCATGCTGGGACCTCTGAGTTCCATGAAGCACCAGGACTGTCATGGCCTCTTAACGCAAGTTATCCCAAGAGTGTCATAGCATGTCATGGGTCCTTAAGGGGTTAACCCTCTGGTCCTCAAGGGATTAACACACTGCTGAGTGAAAGTTGAAGTAATCTGCATCACCCAGCGACATGCACTGTGAATGACTGCATACAGCACAATGGTACCTAATGCATGTGTTTTTTTTCCGGTAAGTTACTATTGTTGAGGTATTTTCTACTGCTTGAATGAGCCCATAAGCAAACACAAGCTGAAAGTAAAGTCTATAGACATGGACTGGTTTAGTTCCCATATCAGCCAGTCCAGCCCTTATATTCCTACAGGCACCAAAATAACCCATCTGAGTGCCAGAGGGGTATGCAACGCATTGCTTTGCAATGTGTTCCATACCCCTCTTGCACTCAAAGGGTTAAATTGTAATTGTAAATGTCATGGGGCCATGACACATTGAGGCAAATGTATAAAGACAAAAGTGGAGCAACCCTGGGGGGTGCATCTTAGGGAACAAATACAAATTCCCAGTGATTGAAAGAAGATTTTAATGCATTGCATGTCAAGAGATATCCAAAGCACTGTGCTGCAATGTGCTGGATACCTCTCTTGCACTCAAAGGGTTAACCCCATGAATGCTGGAGATGTCTACAGTACAGTGAGAAGACAATTGTTTGAGCCCTGTGTAACATTCAAGTGGTAAAAGTCCCATTTATATCAGTGGGGAGTTTATTTCACTTATGGGCCAGTTTGTGTGCTCCAGCACTGTTCCTGTCCTTAAAGGGATAGTAATCTTAATGTATAGACCATTTTATTAATGGTGGTTGTGCTGTTTGTAATAAGAGATGAGACCTAAGATTGATAATGTACTGACATTTTTACCAACTGCTCTTATAATCATAAAGGCTGTATTCACTTGTATCAGCCCATTTACAGACAATAAACACTAGCTCTTCTCAGATACCTATCAAGATTGCTGTATTAACCCTTTTGAATGCCAGAGGAGTATGCAATGCATTGAAAAGCAACACATAGCATACATCTCTGCACTCAGTAGGTTAATGGGAGCTCTGGAAAATGCCGAAAGGGGAACCCCAGAGAGCACCTGTAAGACTAGAATTTAGAATAATACTGGGTGCCGGTGGTCTTTCCTCTCCTTCCCCTCTCCTAGTCTTCTCCCCTTCTTCCTCCCCTTGCTACTCTTTTCTCTCTCCTTTCTGTCTTGTCTTCTTTTACCCTTTCTGCTTTTTTCTTACCTCTGTATCTGCTGCATGGCTCCTAATAAGGAATATATTGTAATTAGCTCGCCTGTCATGGTCTCACAGGACTGGATGGGTTATTGTGCCTATTGTTCTTTGTACTAAGATGCTATGTATACTTGGATCACACTGACTGGTGCGGCTGTATATTCCTGTTATTGGCCTTCTTGGGCAATGTTCTGTACTTTACTGTATGTTTTAATAAAGCTTAATAAGAAAAAGACTAGAACTTAGGCCTCTGAAAAGAGAATTTTTACAGATGCTAGCATTTTTAGGTGTTGCTGTTCCACTAATACATCAGTCACACTGAATTAATACATTATGTCTGTCTTGTTGTTTTTAAGGTGCTCGATATTCCAGAGGAACTATTAGGAGATCATGACCTCACAGTGGACTTTATACTGACACCTACGCAAATTATTAAGACAGACTGCAAACGTGCAAAGCCACAAGGGATTATATGGTCTAAGGTAGGATTTTAATAAAAAATATATAGTAATTATCTTTCTTCTGACTGAAATAAGGGTAATCCCACTCCTTGTGCATTTTTCATTCAAAAGTGATTAAAGCTTCTTTTTTTTTTTTAAATTGACCTGTGATTTTATATTGTGGTCATCAGGTGCTTTTCCTGTTTGTTATTATGGAGGACAATGGTCAGTGACTCAAGCTCTTCCATACCTTACCTGTTACCCTAAAACACAGTGGTTCTCAACCTGTGGGTCGGGACCCCTTTGGGGGTCGAATGACGATTTGCCAGGGGTCGCCTAAAACCATCAGATATATAAATATTTCGGTTCATAACAGTAGCAAAATTACAGAGATGAAGGAGCAATGAAAATAATTTTACTGTTAGGGGTCGCAACAACTTGGGAAATTTTATCAAAGGGTCGCAGCACTAGAAAGGTTGAGAACTATTGCTAAAAGAGGATAAGTGGTTCTGTGGATGATGCACACAGAACTTGAGAAATTCTTTAGCAAACCAAATACACCATAGGGACAAATAACAATTTCCATTGATTTAAAATACTTGTAACCCCTTGCATGCTAGGGAGGTCTCCAACACATTGCTAAGCAATGCATTGAAGACCTTTTTAGCATTCAAATGGTTAAAAAGACCCATTTGAATCAGTGAGAATTTGAGGAATTTCCAGTTGTCCCGTGTTGTGGTTGGTTTGCCCCAGAATGAATCCACTTGTTAGTACATCAGCATTTCTATGCGCATATTAGCATATAGAAAAATGAATGAGATAATTGATTTCAATGGGATTGTTCATGAAAAAAAAGTAGCATTTTGTAAGTACTGCCTTTATTCAAGCCAGGCCAAGCCTTTGTTTGTTTTACTGTTTGGGGAATTACAAACTGAGTCAAGATCCAAACAGGACTTTATGAAAGTGCCTCAGTCATCTCTCATACTCATCTTTCATACATATTCCTTTACCTGTTTTATACGTAAAGGCACATTTCTCCCCATTAGTACCTGCCTTTGTATTTTTTAAAGGGAAATTATCTTTCTAGAATCAGGTGTATTGAAAGCATTCTACATTTCCTATGGTTCCCTGAAATACTAGTTCAGACTTCCACAATATGCACTTTGTCAAGAGAACAAAACCACCATGGGGCACAGTGCATCAGGAACAATGTAGAAGAAAGAGTCCATGTTTCCTGTGCGCTTGTATCACAGAAGCAGTTGTGCATGAACACTGATACTTACTTAAAGGGACTCATATCTCCCAAATACATGGTATTAAAACACATACAAAGGCCTTTGATACTATGTATGCCAGAAGTCTAAATACAAAGAACTGAAACTATTGTTTCATTGATGGCGATCTTTGGGGCTATGGGAAGACTTGGAAGGTGGCACCAAGGAATTCCATATCCGGCAGCCCCCCCCCCCATGTGATGTCATTAGGGCCGGATTTACATCTCAGGAGCCTGTAGGCACAGAAATCTGAAGCGCCCCCCCATTGGCCATCTCCACTGGACACCTCCACAATGCTCCTAATGTCCACATTACCCCCATCATCTCCATATTGCCCTTACATTGCCCCATCAACTCCAACTTGCCTCCCATCAGCTCCATGTTACCCTCACATTGCCCTCCATCAGCTCCACATTGCCCCCACTATCTCCAAATTGCCCCCCATCAGCTCCAAATTGCCCCCACCATCTCCATGTTGCCCTCACAATGCCCCCCTTCGGCTCCAACTTGCCCCCACCATCTCCATGTTGCCCTCACATTGCCTGCCTCCCTCCCATTGTCCGTTTCCTACCTCCCTGGCAGGAGATCTGCAACTGAACTATAGCTATGCTATTGATACCACAGAACTTACAATTCTGTGACTACCAATGGGTAGTCATAGAATTGTAAGCGCTGTGGTATCACTAGTGTAGCTATAGTTCAGCTGGGCAAGAGAGAGGACAAAAAGGTGGAGAGATAATGGAAGGGGGGGGAGAAAGTGGAAAGATTGGAGACAAAAGGCAAGTGAAAGGGCAGGGAAGTCGAAGGGGTAGAAGTAAGGAATGTGGAAGGGCAAAATGGGGGAAGAAAATAAATGGAGAGATTTAAGAAGGAAGAATGTGGAGGTATGAAGGAAGAAGCTGGAGGGGGAGGAAGAAGAAGTAATGGAGGAATGGATAGAAGAAGCTGGACCGAGGGAGGAAGAAGATGGAGGGGGAGAAAGAAGAAGTAATGGAGGAAGGGATAGAAGTAGCTGGACCGAGGGAGGAAGAAGATGGAGGGAGGGGGGAAGAAGCTGGAAGACAAAAGAAGCTGGGGGGAGGGAAGGGTGAAAGAAGGAGGGAAGAAGATGTAGGAAAAAGCTGAAGGGAAAGGGGGTGGAAGACTCTGGAGGAAGGAAGAAAATGGAAAGGGGGATAAACATGCAATGTTCATCCATGTTCAATATGAGGGGTCAGTGGGGTCACATCACAACTGACTGCTCTGTAGTGTCTTTAGTCCTTTCTGGTCTTTCTCTCTTCTAAAACAAAAACAAGGAGTTGGAAAGCACATACAGGGAGAGAGAGATAGACATCTCTGAGTGCAGCATGGTTGCAAAAACTAGACAGACGGTAATTTATTATCAGACAGACAATATAAGTAATAATATTAATCCTATCATAAATAAAAAATATACTAGCTTATACCTAAAAAATTAGGATGCTAACAAATAGAGTTCTTAGGAGATAGAGATGCAAGTTAAGTGAATGGTAAAATAAACAATCCAAAGATAACTAAGCTAGCAAAGTGTAAGCACAATAAAATAGAATAAAAGTTGGTATGTGTGTTCCCTTACTTGAGTCCAGCACAGGAATTAATGTATAAACTAAAGGGAATAGTACTCTCAAAAATGGGAACGCTGCTCTGCAGAGTGTCTCTCAGCTGGTGTTGTGAGAGCTAGGTATCTGTATGGGGTTCCGCTTGTCCTGTTGCGAGTATCTGTCCTTCCCTGAATGAGAGGGGAAAAGTATATTGCCTGTATTCCTCAGTTCATAGCAAATGTTTCCTTTCCCCAAAGTGTGGCATAACACAGTACATTGCCAAGAACTCCTCAGTTCACAGTACTGTGAATTAACCCTTTCAGTGCCAGAGGGGTACGGAACGCGTTGCTTTGCAATGCGTTCCTTACACCTCTGGCACTCAAAAGGTTAAGACATACCCGGCAAAATACTTTGTTTTGCCACACTTTGAGGAAAAGACAAGGTGCTCTCATTCAATCCATTGACTTGACAACAGGAATCCCATGCAGACGCTGTGGTCTCATAACATCAGCTGAGAGACACTCTCAGACCAACACTGACCATCCCTGTCACAAGCAAATAGCGCTGGTAGCACTTCCACTATCCTCCTCTCCGCTAAGCAGACTCTCCCCCTTCAATAAGCAAGTATATTTCTACCTCACGCCTGAACTCTTTCACGTGCAACAGATTCTCCCCAGCAAGGACGAGACATTCTCTCTCAACCTCTCTCTCTCCCCCCACAATTTGAGACAACTCACAGTCCCAAAAGCACTTTATTTGGACTTATAGTATCTTATTCGTGTGTGGCTAGTCTACTGAGACGTTCGATTCGATTCTTGCTACTGCTGCTCCCGTTCCTCAAAAGCCTAGCAGAGCGCCAGAGGAATGGAGCAGGTTTTTTTTTTCTATTGGGGAGGGGCGGAGAGCGTACCCATGCATGCTTCCTGTGTGAAAGACAGCATGCACTCTGTCTGTCACACCAGACGCGTCCCAGGACTGTAGACATGCATGCAGAGGGAAAAAGTAGCAGGAACAAATGGCTGAGCTTGGGCCAGCGGGCCCCCCTGAGTCACCTTGCCCATGATCCGGCTCTGGCTGGCGCAGCCAGCGAGGTGGCTATTTTTTTTTTTTTTTTTTTTTAAAGAATAAAAAAAAAAAAAAAATCCATTGGCAGGCGCCCCTCAGTGGCGTGCGCCTGTAGGCAGGTGCCTACTTTGCCTTATGGCAAATCCGGCCCTGGATGTCATGCGCTGCATGTGTTCTAAGTGACAGTGTGTACGAATTAAGCAATCCTAACGTGTTTTAGCAGAACTGTGACTCTGGAGTTTTATTTCCAAAAATACATTTGAATAGCTTAGATCTCCTGCACCATCTCTAGCTACAAGCACAGTGAGTGATCTCATACACCGCTGGCAGAGATGCCGTTCAAACAGACACCAGGAAGGGTAAAGAAGCTGTAACTTCCCTCATGTTGAAGCTCCATGTGAGAACTTCAGAAAGAGGGAAAATTCAGCTTCACCACCTGATAGAAGTTGTGACAATAAATGTTGCCTGCCAGTGAGGCTGGTGTAATGAGAAGAAATAGGGGAATCCCTTGGGCAAAACAGCTGAGCATAGGGAACAAATACAAATTCTCATTGATCTGTAACCCTTTGAGTGTCAGAGGTCTACTCAGTGCATTGCAAAGCAATGTGTTGCTTACCCCTCTGACACGTAAAGGGTTAAATGCTAGAGGGTTGCCCAGTGAATTGCTTTGCAATGCATTGCACCCCCCACTGCCACTCAAAGGGTTAAATGAGAAATTTAACTCTTTAAGTGCTAGAGATATCTTCAACTCATTGCCTCCAAGTCAACACGCAAAAGAAAAAAAAACAAGAGAAAGTGTCCCCTCTTCCCATAGCATAAAGGGATAGTAATATTTAATTTTAAGTTGATTTAATATTGTAGGCATTAAAAAAATATTAACATCGATGTAAGTCTTATCTCTCAAACCTTTATGGTTTGAGAGATATAACTTGCTAAAGTTACCCTTCTCGGCTGCTTCAGAGAAGTCAACTCTCTAGCTGACAGCTGCAGATTCTGGTCATTTGACTGGAAGGCTGCTCTTCAGCAGAGCCGAAATCATGCTATTTAGAAATAAATACTTCATTGGAATGGTCTACAAAGTGTGCCTGGTTTGCAAGCACACTTTATAGACCATTCCAATTAAGTATTTATTTCTAGATAGTGCGATTCCGGCTCTGCTGAAGAGCCACCTGCCAGTCAAATGACCATTGGAGATTATTTGGAACCAATAGAATCTAAGCTAATGTATGTTATACTGACATTGAGTTAATGGGCTTCCCATGCATTTACATGTAGTGGATAAGTAAGCTTTACTCGTTTGAGCTCTAGAGCATTGTTCAGTAAATTGAAAAGCAATAGCCCTCTGGCATTCATAGGGTTAACAAGTCTGTATTGTATAAAATTGGGTAATATTATCAGAATCAGAAAACTGGGCGAAAGGCAGGTTGAACTCTGTTGCAAATTTCAAAGGGAAGGTACAGTTCTGAAGAAATCTTGATGGTTTGAATGAGTGGTGGTTATGATAGAGGAGGAAATATGATGTTCAAGACTGTGTATCATGCATTCAGTAGTTTTTATATTTCTGTATTTTTCTTTCTGTGTTTGTGAATCAACTTGTTTAATTTAAAATACTTAGTTCTCCATTTATCCAGAAATGAATGGCAGACAGTCACACTCACCTTTTCTTACAGGTTGACATATTCATAAATCAGTGCAAATCTGAGCAATGGAAATATGCAGTTTATGTATGCTAGGTGCTACCCAGCATACCCAAGAAAAAAAACAGTGGAGGAATGAGCCAATGTGCATGCATACGTTTTATGTATAAGCAATTGCACATATATCAGTAGGACTTACACTTTGCAAGTCCTAGATACACCAGTACTGTCCATATAGAATTATAGCCTGGTCTTGTGCTGACAATAAATAATTGGTCTGTCATGTGATGTAACTGTACATATTGCAGATGTTTCATCTTCTGGTAAGATTATGTAATTTATTGTTAAGCAATGAATTTATTTATTTTCATGTTAGAATAATGGCAAAGCATTCCAGAAGAGGCAGCCCAAGCAAATATTGTAAAAAAAGTCTAGAATGCTTACAATAAACATGTCCCTAAAATAATTTTCTCAGATATACGTTAACAAATGTCTTCTAAAAGGACAGATTTACAACAGAACAGCAACATTTCACAACCATATATGCCATTTTTTCATATGGGGAAGTATTGTTTGCTCCGTATGAATCAGATAAACTATATGGCAATTTATGACAAAATAGATGTTTGAGGTTACATAGCTAAGTGTTCATTTCGTGTTGCAGATCAGCCAGGAGATGATGGAGAAGATACCAATTCTAAGGAAACTTTGGGACAAAGAAAGAAGGGCTGGTAAAGATGTGTCTCTGAAGGACGACCGGATCTCTGTATCAGAAGCTGACACAAATCGGCCTTCTTCCTTGGACCAGGATAGGATAGTGGGAACAACCAATTCACAAAACAATCCTCCTGAGTCACCGTTATACACCAGATTGGAATCCTGTAATATAAGAGAAGTGGCTACAGTATATATAGCGAATATTCCCTCAACCACAAGAGTCAGCGAGTTTAAGAATATGTTAAGAGAGCGAGGGGCAATGCCTATTCGGCTCACATGGCAAGGAGCCCAGCGCAGGGCCTTCCTTGATTACAGGGATATGAACCAGGCAGAAAAGGCACTGTCTAACTTGGAAGGGTTAAGTATCAGTGATAATTCTCTGAAGGTAGAACTGGCCAGGACCCAGCAAAATAAAGTAAGTAGAGATCAAGGTTTTGGAAACAGGAAATCAAAACCTACTACCTTCAAAGAACAAAACATACGAACTACATAATAGTCTGGTTATTTTTCTCATGTCAACAAAAATACACAAACATGCAGAGATACCCTATGTGTGACCTTGTTTCAAAAGGAGCTCTACCCTAGCAACTTGTTTATCATAAAAACCTGTGTGACTTGTCATGTCTTATACACTGAAATGAACTCAGACTTTATCATGGAAATACAGCAGTACCTCATAACACCATTTGGCCTTTGTGTCTCCCTTCTAAGGATTAGCACTTCTTATCACATATTCATTCAAATGGGAGGTAGCAAGTGCTAAACATCAGTAGCCTATGATAAGTAAAGTGAAATTGTCCATATGCTGCAAACCTTGTGATCCTTATCTCATGACCAGTAATACATCCTGTTACTTAGGACCCCTGTGTGGTTGCTAGCATGGAGCATTAACAGTTTTGTACTTGTGTGTGAGACATACATGGGTTCATAAGTGACATTAAAGTTGTTTTATGAAAATGAAAATATTGTAAGGCTTTCCCTGCCAAAGCAAACAAGGGAAGATGCGTTAGTCAAAGTTTATTAAAGCACAAACCAGAAAAAAAATATAATAAAGAGAACACAACTGCACTTATAGTACTTGGCAATAGCCCAGAAGGGGGCTGAATCTTGTATGAAAAAACTTGCACCTCTTTGATCATCTAGCAAGTCTTCTGAGTGCTGTTGTGTTTTCTTTATACCATACATAATTACATTGATAACTGGCATCCAGGCCTATCACTCTGATTACAGTGAGTTCAAACCATATTAACACACACACACATTTTATTTTATTCTATTCCTGCCTTAGAACAATTTGTCCCAGACATGATCATTTATTTGAGTAATAACATGTGGAATTTATTGCATTAAAGGAATAAAATTAATTCACTTTAAAATAAGGCTGTCTTGAGTAATGAAGACATAGTATCAAATATGTTTAGCAGAGTTCTTAAGTGTTTTCTGGAAAAATGTGTGCACGAGGAACAAACAACAATATATCAGCTTACTTACCAAATGAAATGTAACCCCCATAACCATACCTGGGAACTTTGCAAAGTGGACTTCCCAGAGGGGAGTCCTCTGATGCCGCTGGTGAAGATCTATGATGCAATTTGTGTCAGAAAAGGGGGCGGGCTTTAAAAAACATTCCAAAACATCCAGAAATAGCCTAGGAAGGAGGAGAATGTACAGCGGAGTGCGAGGAGCACAATTGGAAGACATAGAAGTGGGTAGAGTTTGAGTAAAAACTCCCCACATCCGGAGAATCGGCCTCTGCCCCGGAGACCTGGTAATTAGAAAACCGGAGAGTTCCCAGCTATTCCCATAACCATTTTATGTTCCAACTAATAAGTGCATTTCTGCTCACACTTTATATTGAAATGGAGTTTTATTTACAAAGATTGTACAAAATATGACAATCTAAGCCAGCCATGCAAAGGGTACCTCACTGCCTCAAAAATGTTTGAGAGAACCTGTAATAGAGAATAGAGCTAGCCTCCTCTCACAAAATAGGGCTTAACCCTTTGATTTCCAGTGAGTTATCCAAATCATTGCAGTACAATGCGTTGGCTACCACTTTGGCACTCAAAGGGTTAATTCTTTGAAAATGCTTGGATGCATATACATTTTTAAAATCGTTTACCACTGGATTATAATGGATATAAACCACATACTACATACGTAACCCCCCCCCATCCACCAGATTCTACTGACATAAGTTACAGTCTTGTTTCCTTTGATATTAAATCAATTTCAATAGATAGCGAAACCTCATTCTATTACATGCCGTGGCTTCAAACATGTTATGGGACACTTTTTTTTTGCAAAAAATTGCATCATCAAAAGTAGGTGCTGAGTCCCTAACGTGCGTTGAAAACCACCTACGTGTATTAGAACAGTGGTTTCACACAAGTGTAGCTAGTGATCTCTACACTAGTCACACATGGATGTATTGCTATGGGGCCCTTAGTCCCACATCAGTACATCCAAGGTACTAAAAATGTGATTAAAAACAAAAGAATATTAGCCCTATGAGTGCCAGTGGAGTATGCAACACATTGCAGACTGTTGCATACCACTCTGGCACTCACAGGGTTAATCCCTTGAAAAGAAACACTTACCTGTAATCCTAATGTCCAGTGGGATCCTCAGCACCCTGCCCAGCTACTGTCTGTTGTCTTCTTTAATCTTCTCTCTCCAGTCTTCTTGTTTCGGTAATCTTTCTTCTTCTTCTTTTCTGTCTTCTAATCTTCCTTCTTCTTCTTCCAAAAATCTGTTTTTGAAAATGAAAAAGAGTCCAATGAAAGATGCGTCCAAAAATTATGCCCCCAAAAATATGCTTCTCTTAACCCTTTGAGTGCCAGAGGGGTACGTAATGCATTGCGTACCCCTTTGGCATTCCAAGGGTTAAATGCTTGATGGCATATCAAGTCGAAATAAGATGCAGCAATCACAAATCAGAAATAGATGCTTGTATAACGTAAAAAAAAAAAAAAACCATATGCAGGAATTCCACCTTTCAAAATACTCCTGGCACCCCAAGGATTAATTATATGCTGCTGCCGCCACTGGTGGCAGCAGCGGGACCGCAGAGTAATACCCCTCTCCATTCCTCTCAGGCCGTTGCCTGAGCAATAATGAGGTAAATTTGAACAGAGACTAGCTATGGCCAGTCTCTGTTCAAAATGGTTCCCATGCTACAATTGGCTGGAATGTGTGCTTGCACTGGTCATGTACCAGTCCATCTATAAGATAGCTGCGGTACACAAGTGGGTTTCTCGTTCGGTGTTTATTCTTGGCTTATCAGTAGACCTAGTATTGAGCCCTTGATGAGGTTGGCATAGTCCAGTTGGATATATATATATATATATATATATATATACACTATTGGAAATAATTGTTCAGCAAGCTAAATTCTACTGTGCAATACAAGTAAGAATTTGATTTTGTTATTTCATTGGTAACGTTATCGTCCTTCAATGACAGGTCCACTACAGACTACCTTACCACTAATCTTACTATAATATTTATTATTGACTCCAGGTGTAGTCAATCTTTGTAGTCCCCAATACCCAGAGCTCCAACTCACATTATCAACCAGCCAACAACTGGTTGGTGATGATGGGAGCTGTAGTGCCCAATAGCTGCAACTCCAAGATTGACTTGTTGTTGGACACAATACTACCAAACATCCACCGGGACATCCTATTATTTTTACCATCAGATCTCTATTTCAGTAGATTTTCCATTAGGTTTAATTATTATTAACAATCATACGTGCATATAGATAAAAATGTAAGGCACCTGATTAAATTCTTAGGAATCTGCACCTATTGGGAATCTGCACCTAACCTTAAAGGGTTAGTAATGCCCATATTTAAGTTGAATCAGTATTGTAGACGGTAAAAAAATAAAGTATCTGGAGTAAGTCCCATCTCTCAGACCTTAACGGTTTGAGAGATATTCGCTGCTAAAGGTTCGCCCAATCCTCCCCTTCTCCTGATGTCAGCGCTCTAGTGACAGCAGGAGATCCTGGTCCTGGGACCAGCTGTTGGCTCTTCAGCAGAGCCAAAATAGTTGGAACGGTCTACAAAGTGTGCATAGTTTGCAAGCACACGTAGACCGTTCCAATGAAGTAGTTCTTTTTAAATATCGCTATTTCGGCTCTGCTGAAGAGCCTCCTCGAGTTGATTGACATAAATCTCCTTCTGTCAGCTTTACAGTGGACATGAGGGAGGGGGAACTTTAGCGGCAAATATCTCTCAAACAGTAAAGGTTTGAGAGCTGGGACTGTCTACAGATACTTACATTTTTTACCATCTACAATACTGATTAATATCTAAATCCTTTATACCATCATACTAAATGAGCTGGTTCTAGAGACCTAGAGAAGTCATTAATAGATCACAAACAACAAAGTCAGACCGTTTTTGATAGAATTGATGAATTTGATTAAAAAAATAAAATACTGTAATATAATTATGTGGTACATTGAGTTGATTAATTATGGCCCTCATTTTCATGTACTAATTCCAACAGAAATACAAAATACAATAATTTCTCTGTCATCCAATACTGGTAACTTTGGGAGGTGCTCTGCCCCTTAATAGGCAATAAACAATTCTAGAAGTGTATGCAGGGGGTGGAGCCTCCCTTCCCTCCTTGGCTGCAGCTAGCCAACCAGCTCCAGAAAGATTTGTTCCTTGGTGAAGACCACACCAGGCTGAGAACAGTTCTGCTATTGTTTTAGAATCTTTTTTTATTTTTCTGTTAGATATGGAGTACCACCATTAGGCGGATTACCATAACTGACAATGCCCTTAGATGTGGCTAGCTCAGTATCCAGGTGCTTTTTGTGGACCTTAAGCCCTGAGGGGTAAAATCTTGATTGCAAGTGCTTCCCCAGGAGTTACCCACTGAGGTACTACATGGTAATCTGAAGACAGAAGATCTTCAGGAAAGGAGAGCAACCTTTTGAGTGCTGCAGGTCCACTTGTCCCACAGTGCCCCTCCGCAGAGGGGTGTATTCCTGGAGTTCCTATTGCACACTCCTGCACTCATTGGGTCTATTTTTATGTCTGTTGGGTGTTTGGAGCAGGTTTATGTGGTAACTTAACCCTTTAACTGCTGGTTTGGCACTTTTTGGGGGGGTTTCTAACACTTTTCCTACTGGTTTAGTGTTTTTGGGTATCCTCACATGTTCTATTGATGATTTACACATTTTACTGTTTTACTTTAAAATTTGTAAAAATTGAGTACTTCGCCTTTAAGGCGCGCTTTACCACATTGATGCCATTGCTCCATTCACTCCTATGGGACTATGCAGTTTGGGATGTATCTCTGCAACCGTTTAACCTAGTGACTTCAGAGATGGCTCGGTTTACTTGCTCAATCTTCTGGTTCATGTTTCTAGTGTGTTGGGGGGCTCAGGGGGCTTTGGCACTGTTTGGGGTACTTTTTGGGAAAAAAAACCCTACATTTCCCATGAGCACTTGCTTTGCGCCCTTGTTTCTGATTGGCTCCTGCCGTGACAGCCATTTTGTGAGCATTTCTGGGCGAGTATCCTATGCAGGGCTTGGACTCTCCTTCTCTCCTCTGCAGAGTAACCCTTCGCCTGCCAGATAAGTTTACTTTAGCTATTTCTGGGGTGAAAATGTAATCCTACACATTACAATTGGGAGTTTTATTGTACAGTAGGTTATTTGACACTGTAAGCAAGTCTATACCGCTGGAGCTTGGGGCTAGACCTAAGACTAAGGAGGCTGGGGTCTCTGTATCCCCCATTGCGCATTGCCCTTCCTGTCACTCAGGGTTACCTAGAGAATTCTCAGGTTATTTATGCCCAGCGTGTTCTGATGTCCCTGACAGAATTCCAGGGACCTCCAGCCATGAAATAGAGCCAGCTTGGGCGCAAGAGTTCAAGGCTGCGACTAAGGACCTTAGGTCTACATTGCAACTCTTTCCATCCCAGTTACTGGGGGCCTTTCAGTCTTGGCAGGCCCCCTCCTGTGTCATATCTTCCCTGCACAAACCTCAGGGCGTACCTGACGTGTCAGATTCCTCTGAGGAGGAACTGCTGGTGGATTCGGATATTGAGGAGTGTTCTGTTTTGGGGTCCTCTCAGTTTTTTGGGGACCCTTTTGAGGCTAATCCTGAGCCTTCCGCTGAGGGCCTGATCATGGCCGTCTTAACTACTCTTAACATTCCCCTAGTTCAGCAGGTCCCTTCTGTTCCCTCTGCTGTGTTCCAGGAGCCTGCAAAGCTCCTTACTTTTTTCTACCTAATCCCACTCTTGATCGCCTTGTGTCTGAGGAGTGGAAATCACCAGACGAGAAACCCTCTGTGCCCAAGAAATTTGTGAAGCTCTATCCCTTTTCTGAAGCTGCGCTTGCTCAGTGGGTTCATCCCCCCTAAATCTACTGCCTTACCAGTCTCTGATGCTTCCACTCTGAAGGACTGGACAGACAAGAAACTTGAGGTTTCCTTCAAGTCCATTTTTGCCACTGCTGGTTCTGCTATGCATCCAGCATTTGCCACTGCATGGGTGAACTGGGCTGTTGCGGTCTGGACTGAACAGCTCACCCGGGCTGTCTGTCAGGACGCACCTTCTTCAGATAAGTTGTGCCTTTTGCCAACATTTCTGAGGCTCAGCACTATGTTTCTGCTGCCCTATTTGATGCCATCCGTTTGGTGGCTAGGGTTTCCACCATGTCCGTAGTTGCCAGACGGGCTCTTTGGCTTAAGATCTGGTGTGCTGACACTGCTTCTAAGAAAGCATTACTCTCCTTGCCTTTTCAAGGCACTTCTTTGTTTGGGACGGATCTTAAGGATCTAATCAGTGAGGCTACAAGGGGTAAGAGTACACTTCTACCCTTAGTCCTTAGGAAGAAAACAGCACTTAAGCGTAACCGGTATTTTCGTTCCTTTCAGGATGAGACATGTCCCGCGAGCCAGACGGTTCCCTCAGCTCCGCGTTACTCCTCCAAGCACAAACTGCAATGGAAGCCCAAGGTCTCCTCCAAGCCCAAGCCTTCCAAGACTTCTTCGGCATGACTCACCGAACCCGGGTCTGTATGCTGCTGTGGGTGGTCATCTATGACACTATCACAGCATTTGGGAGGACTCGGTGATGGACCCATGGGTTTTAAAGGTAGTGACGGAAGGGTACAAGATCCCTTTCATCTCTCTTCCTTTTTAGCATTTCTCTGCTCCCTGAGGCGAGTGAGAAAGACAAAAACAAAGTCTGTTCAACAGCACTGTTCAGGCTCTTCTGGATAAGGATGTTCTAGAGCCGGTGCCTAGCCAGAACAGGGGTTTTGGATTCTACTCAAACTTCTTTGTGGTTGCCAAAAAGGACCGCTGCTGTCACCCCATTTTGGACTTGAAGGATCTTGGTGATTGCTGCCATGTCCCCGGGAGAATTACTTGCTTCTCTGGATCTTCAGGAAGCGTACTTATACATTGTCATTCATCCAGAGAGCCGGCAGTACCTCCGGTTTGCCTGCGACAGGGGACATTTTCAGTTCTCAGCTCTTCCATGTGGTCTGACAACAGCTCCTCACGTCTTCAACCGTGTCCTGGATGCCTTGATATCCATCCTCCACTGGAACAGCATCAGTTACTCCATACATGGACGACTTGCTTCTGAAAGCCCCCTCTGCAGACCTTCTTCATCAGCAGGTTCAGCACTGCATTCAGGCTCTGACCCATCACGGGTGGATCATCAACTTGGACAAGTAAGATCTTGTCCCATCCCAGTGTCTGGTCTTCCTGGGCCTTCTCTTCGACACTCTGAAGAGCATGGTGTTCCTCACGGACGAGGTGGCTCACCAGATCGCCCACAGGGTTTCCGCAATTCTGTCTCAGGGTCCAGTTCCAGTCTGGAAGCTATCCTCTCTAGTGGGAAAATTAATCTCCACCATAGAAGCGGTTCCGTTTGCCATGGCGCACACCAGGGAGCTCCAGAGGTTTGTGATCCAGTTGTGCAAGGGTCAACCGGATCTTCTGAAGATGTCAGTGTCTCTTCCTCTTCATGTGGAACTGAGCTTATCATGGTGGCTCAACCTCTCCAACCTGCTGAAGGGCAAGTCCTTCCTGATACCCTTGTTGCTCAAGGTGACGACGGATGCCAGCCTCTCTGGCTGGGGAGCAGTCCTGGGTCACTTGAGCGCTCAGGGCCGGTGGTCTCCGGAGGATTCCCTCCTTCTGATCAACGTATTGGAGCTTTGGGTGATATTTCATGCCCTTCAACATTGGACATCTCAGTTGGAAGACTGTCCAGTCCGAGTGGACTCCGACAACACCACTGCCGTGGCTTACATCAACAAGCAAGGCAGAACAAGAAGTCTCGCTGCTTGGTTAGAGGTCAAGGCTATTTTGTCCTGGGCAGAAATGGGGTCTTCCTTACATTGACCTGATGGTAACAAGACTCAACAGGAAGGTTCCAAGGTTCTGCTCTCACTGGAAGGACCCTCTAGCTCTGGCGGCGGATGCAATGTCCATTCCTTGGTTATGTCCTCTGGCTTACATCTTTCCTCCCCCCCCCCCCATGTTGCACAGGGTGTTACCAAAATTACGACTGGAGCATTGTCCAGTTATTCTGATTGCTCCGTACTGGCCTCGTCAATCTTGGTTTCCGGCACTCTTGGATTTCTCAGTGGCGGAGCCCTATCGGCTCCCTCACCGTCCGGATCTTCTACTGCAGGGTTACCTGTGGAAGTAGGATGTTCACCGGCTAGCTTTGATGGCTTGGAAGTTGAATACTCAATATTGAATAAGAAGAGTTTTTCTTCTGGTGTGGTGGCTACTATGCTCAGTGCCCGCAAACCGGGGCACTGAGCATAGTAGCTCAGGGACCTGTCTCAGGAATTTGATCTGCCTACGGTCCTGGCCTTTTTGCAGGATAGTGTGGACAAGTGCCTCAGTTTGAGCTCCCTTAAGTTTCAGACTTCTGTGCTTTCTGTTTTCTTTCAGAAGCACATTGCCATCCTTCCTGATGTCAATGTTTTCTTCCAGGGCGTTGCTCATGTTCATCCTGCCTTCAAGATTCCTGCTTCTCAGTGGGATCTTAACTTTGTTTTGGGCGTTCTTTAACGTCCCCCATTTGAGTCTTTGGCTACTATTCCTCTACGCCTCTTGACGTTGAAAATGGCCTTCCTCCTGGCGATTGTGTCTGTTCGCTGTGCTGCGGAGCTGCATGCTCTGTTATGTAAACCACCCTATTTGGTGTTTCACAAGGACAAGGTGGTGCTTTGCACTTCTAAGGAGTTTCTACCGAAGGTGGTCTCTGAGTTCCATATCAATCAGGAGATTGTGGTGCCCTCTTTCTGCCCTGACCCCACCACTGACAAGGAGAGGGATCTCTACTTTTAGACATGGTGCGTTTTCATAAGTTTTATGTCCATCTCACTGAGTCTATCAGGCAATCAGAAGCATTGTTCGTCATTCCTGAGGGTCCTAGGGCAGGAAGACCTGCATCCAAGTTGACTATTGCCTCTTGGATCAACTCCACTATTCGTAAGGCTTATGAGCTGAGGAAGAAGCCTGTTCCCTTCAAGGTCACGGCTCATTCTACTCGTTCTATTGGGGCCTCTTGGGCTTACATGAATTAGGCCTCTGCTGATCAGTTGTGCAAGGCTGCCACTTGGTCGTCTGTGCACACCTTTTCGAAGCACTACCGTGTTGATGTGCTGGCATCGGCTGACACCAGCTTTGGAAGGAAAATCCTGGAGGCAGTCTTGCCTGTCTAGGATTTCCTTTGGTTCTTGGTGCTTCCTTCACTTTTGAACCCTGTTGGCTCTAGTTCAGTGTGCTGTGTAACTGTTCCTGGGGTGGTGTTACCCCTGTTCGGTGTCCGTTGACATTTCAGTTTTTGTTGGACTAGCTCTGACTTGTTGGTTCATATCTGCTCTGGTGACTTTGAGGGCCTTGCGCCTGGTCCTTGTCTTACTTCCCGCCTCTGGGAAACTCAATGGTTGGACATCCCAAAGTTACCAGTAACATGTATTGGATGACAGAGAAAAGAGGATTTTAGTCTTACCTGATAAATCCTTTTCTCTTAGTCCATACAGGTTACTGGTCTCCCAGCCTGACAAGGGACCATGCTTGGCTCTCCTGTGGCAGACTGTGGGGGTCCTTCGGGGTCATGCTCACAGGAGTCTTCTTCCCTTCTACTATCTAGTAATAGTGTCTCAAATATTTCTGGAGCTGGTTGGCTAGCTGCAGCCAAGGAGCGAAGGGAGGCTCCACCCCCTGCATACACTTCTAGAATTGTTCCTGCCTATTAAGGGGCAGAACGCCTCCCAAAGTGACCAGTAACCTGTGTGGACTAAGAGAAAAGGATTTAACAGGTAAGACTAAACTCCTCTCTTTTTCTGCCAGTGCTTTACTGATTAATATATATTTTTGTTATGAAAATATTGCCATACTAGTCATGATAATAAAATGTGCCCACTGCCACATCACAATAAAAATGGGGGGGGGGGGGGTTACTGGGAGGGTCTAGCTACTTTTTTCTGAGCTGAAACCCACCCAAATAAAAATGTAAATAGAAAGCCTTTGATTGGCATGTCCACTTCCTCCCAGCCATTGGTTTATATATAATCCAAATTAGTTTTTAACCCCTTAAGGACCAGAGCAATCCTGTGCGGCCATCACTTGCGGACCACGGGGCATTTTTTTTTTATTATGGCTTCCGGTTCAGGGCTTCTGGAGCGGCGTGCAGCCGTGCCAGGAGCCCTGAACTCCATGCTGTGCCAGGACCGTCATTGGTCCTTAAGTGCCGGACTGCCGTGATGGTCCTGGCACTGCAATGTTCCTTAAGGGGCTAAGTGTCCTGAACTCTGGGATACATGTTATGCAGTTTTTATTTATTTGGGGGGGGGGGGGCCATGCTGGCTAAATTTTTTTTTTTTTTTTTTTTTGTAAATTTTCGACAAGTGAGGACCAGGGTGTCACTGAGATGACCTTGAGTTCCAAGCAACAATGTAAAAGGGTCTCCAGACCCTATGTAAATTTATTTCCACACTTCCTCTCTTATATTATTTTTTTTTAAACACTTCCCCCCCAGTAGGGAAAGTGGAAGAAGGCATCCTGGGACCGCTTCCTTGGGCATGTCATATTAATTATTTAGCTAAAATATTTATTTGCATTTTTTTTTTTTTTTTACTGTATATAGGTTAATTGTTTTGTTTTATTTTAAAATGTATATACAAATATTGGGTGAACATAAACTTTTTTACATTTAAAGAATGTTCCCTCCCTTGTTGTGTATGGGTCCGCTATGAGTGCATACTGTAGCATGTTTGAGTTGATCAGTCACATTGCACAGCTCTTTATTTTGCAACATTTTGTACAATTAATAAGTTGTTACACTGATTAGGTGATCTTTTTGACTGTGTACTATGGGATGATTTTTGTGCTTCTGCATATGCATCTTTGATCACTGTGGTGGCACTCGATGACACAGCACAACAGGATTGACATTTTAACATACCAATAATTTTGGAAGGGATGTACAGAGCAGGGATTCTCTGTTGTAAATTTGAAGTTTATTGTTTGCAATTGATGTCATTTTATAATTGGGTGAATGGGTTGTCTTGGTGCCTAACGATGTGTCTAGATTTATGATATTATCCTCTCACTGGATGATGGAATCTCTGCATTTTTGTGGGCATTCAAGTGGGACTAGATATGCACATTATGTAATTCTCTATTACCAACACTGTCTGCTGATTTGACTGTTTACCCTGAGGAAGGTCCATGTTGGGACTGAAAACATTTGGCTGTGTTGGAAAAAGATGATTGATTAAGTGTTATCTTGCTTACTCCATCGTTCTTTGAGTGCTCTCTCAAGCTGGAGCATACAGCTAAATATACTCTGTGTTTTCTGTAGGGGACAAACACTATAATTTGCTTTCTCCACTTTGTGCCACAAGAGTGCCACTGTCATACTGATAAATCAAACAATAAACAAATATCCAGATGTCTCCTAGCCATACAACACAATAGACTCAACTGGACCCTATTAAATAAGCTTAGTCTTAAATCTTAGCCTTCCAGCAGGAGCTATCCAAACCTTCTAAATCACAATGAATTATTGATTCTTTGCCATGTTGCGACTCCTCTGAATCGCAAATTTTTATTTATTTATTTTTTACATAACAGTTCATGGGGTAAGGTTTACTTTTGAAATGTCTGTATTTGGTGACCATCAAAAGGGCAAAACCATAATGTCGCCTGCATCAAGCCCTGGTGACTGAGCATGATGTCATCAGAGCTTGTGAGAGAAAGAGGGTATCTTAAGACACAGCATGGAGAAGTTGGACATTGCTTTCTCCACAGATGGAGGGTATGCGTAACATTGCTCAGAGCAGAGAACATGTTAACCCTTAATATTTAAGGGGGTATAGGACTGCTGCAAATTGTATTATTTTATTTTAATGGACATTTCAATTGGATACTGCAGGGGTTTACTGTTGAAAGCTCTTGAGATTTGCACGACCTTTATGTTCACAGATCTCCTACATGGCAGCCACTCAAAAGGTTAAGTTCTTTAATATATTTGAAGTTTAAGTTCTTATCACCACCTCTCCCTCCACTATTCCAAATTATACATATTAAAGTGGCTAGGGAAAGAAGGAAGCTGGGCAACACATTATTGACAGCTGGAGCCAAATGTGTACCCACTTGTGGGATTGGGGATATTTATACCCCTCTTTCCTGCTGACAAAACCTTACCTGCCATGAGCCCCATGGTGCCCCACTTTTTGCCTGTTTGGAATGGGGTCACTTTCATGAGAGGATGCACAATAGCCCACTCCATGAGCAATAAAGACTGAGACAACATCAAGTTTCAAACAGGTGGCAATAAGGCCACAGCTACACTTATTTATGGTTCTTAACACAACTTACAAAAACTTAAACACACACACATTAAAAAAAAAAAAAAAATATATATATATATATATATAACATTATAATCAAACATTAGTTAAATATTAAACACATACCCAATCATCTCCTGGCCACTGACCTCCAAGAAACCCAACGAGACCCAGTTAAGTAAGCTTACTCTTAAAGCTCTGCCATGCAACCAGGAGCTAGCCAACCTTCCAAATCGTGAATAATAATTGATTTATCACCCCAATGCCAAAGTCTGAGAATGACACTGAGGACATTAGCCCCTCCCAAAAACCTATGATTTTTCAACACTATTTTGCCGTCCCAAATTAAAAATATCAGACCCAAATCTGATAAGTGCAAAACAATGTTGCTGTACAAATCCTACTGCCATCTTCTAAATTGATTAATCTGTAAAATCTCCTATGACTGAATGCAGGAACCTCTGCTTTGCCCTATTTAACTTCCTTCTTGCTCTCTATAAAGGTTTCACAAGAAAGAGCAGTCACTTAAGCCTCCAGACCACCTCTAACCAAGCAATAACAACTGATGGAAACATTCCCTTTAACTGAGCTAAATCCTTCCTTATAAGATGCATCGGATCTATTAATTCCATGTGGCTAATGTCATTACCAAAATGTATAAACAATTGCATTGGGAACTCTGATATGACCAAATATCTATTAGGTCCTTCCATTGCAGCCTCCATAGTCCCCTTCAATATATCTGACAATAATCGGTATCTGTGCCTAAATCTATTGAATAAGGGCAAACCAAGACTCTCTCATATGTCCAAGAGAAGAAGGAATGGCAATTATCCAGATTCTCTTCACATATGGATCTGTAATGAGATTCATAGTAACTAGTGATGAGCGAGCATGCTCGGCCGAAGCTCGGTTCGGCTCGAGCATCGCTCTGCTCGGCACATGGCGGTACTCGTACGAGTACCGCATGTGCTCGCCTGCCATGTTCGGGTCACCTCCCCGCACGTTTCGCGGCTGCTGCGCAGCCAATAAACGTGCGGGGAGGCTCTGACATCAGTGTAATGCCAGCAGCCATGTTGGCTGCTGGCATTACACTGATTGGCTGGCCAGAACCCGTGATCGGGTGCTGTATAGCACCCGACGCGCGAGTTCGGCTCATTCTTAGCCAGGGAGAGATGCGCTTAGGCAGGGAAAGTCAGTGTAGGGAGAATAAAATTGTTGAAACTCTTTCAAGATCCAAAAGTCCTTTTTAGGACTGTTGTGTGGGGGCAGCATTTATATTTTGTTTGGGGGGGCACAATTTCCTTTTTTTTGTGGGGGGGATATATGTAAGGTGACATATAATACTAGATGCACAGGAAGTCAGTGTAGGGAGAATAAAATTGTTGAAACTCTTTCAAGACCCAAAAGTCCTTTTTAGGACTGTTGTGTGTGGGGGCAGCATTTAATTTTTTTTGGGGGTGGCAGAATTTCATTTTTTTGTGGGGGGGGGACATGTTCTAAGGTGACATTGTACTAGGTGCACAGGGACAAATATTTCACAGTGCAGTGACAAGCTGACATATTCTGTTAGGTGCACAGGGCCAATGATTTTACAACGCAGCGACAAAAAGGGCCATTTTAAACGTGTGCCTAGCCATAGATTATTGTCACATTCTGTTTAGTGTGCAAATTCACAAATTAACGTCACATATTCCGTTCACTGTGCCTAGCCGCAGATTATCGTCACATTCTGTTTCGTGTGCCTAGCCGCAGATTAGCGTCACATTCTGTTTCGTGTGCCTAGCCGCAGATTAGCGTCACATATTGTTTAGTGTGCCTAGCCGCAGATTAACATCACATATTGTTTAGTGTGCCTAGCCGCAGATTAACGTCACATATTGTTTAGTGTGCCTAGCCGCAGATTAGCGTCACATATTGTTTAGTGTGCCTAGCCGCAGATTAACGTCACATATTGTTTAGTGTGCCTAGCCGCAGATTAACGTCACATATTGTTTAGTGTGCCTAGCCGCAGATTAACGTCACATATTGTTTAGTGTGCCTAGCCGCAGATTAGCATCACATATTGTTTAGTGTGCCTAGCCGCAGATTAGCGTCACATATTGTTTAGTGTGCCTAGCCGCAGATTAGCGTCACATATTGTTTAGTGTGCCTAGCTGCAGATTAGTTTTTATCTTCCTTTTTGTGTGTTTTACGGTCAGTCTGTAAAAATGGCGTACTACGGGCGAAACATCGTTCCCAGCAGCGACGTTTGAGTCCAAGATGCATCCAGACATCCTCCCTATGCTGTCCCTGAACCATTTCTGTGGTGTTTCCATCATTTTCTGACCTTTTCCTATGAACCAGGCACCCTCCCCTCATCAGAGCAGGGGGTGCCTGGTGTAATGCTCGAGTCCTCCCATTGACTTCAATGGGGCTCGGGTGCTCGGCCGAGCATTCGAGCCTCCGGGGGCGCTCGGCCAGAGCACCCGAACACCCGAGCATCGGGGTGCTCGATCATCACTAATAGTAACACTATACAAGTGAAGGTCTCACATAACATTTATAACAATTGCTCTAACACCCCCCCTCCCAATTTTTTAAATCACTGCTGCATCCAGACCTAGCCTAGCAGCCTCATTGGCAGCACAGATTATAAATGAATGAGATGATAATCTCTTATGAGACAAACCTGGAATGGCTAAACACCTCTCAGATCTAACATTAAATTGAAATTTGGTCAAAGATAAGAAATGCTGTCGTATATAAAAAAAAAAAAAAAACTGCCACCCACTTCAGCCTGACTTCTATGAATTCTTAATTGCAAAAATGGGCACATATTGCCTAGAGATGAACTGTTCATCCCTTTATCCAACTGATCTTTTTTGGACAGAAGAAAAAAAATGTTCAAACTATTTCCCTCAAAGAGTGTCATCAAACTGTAAGCCCCATTAACCTTCTTGTTAGACAAAACCAATTCTCAACTCTGAAGGCCCAGAAGAATGCAGGAAAAAAGCCACCCTGAAAAATATAATTTCATAGAGGATGAGCACACTCCCTTCAAACCAACAGAGTTGATATTGGCCATCTCCCATCTTTCCTAGCTGTTAAACGCCTGTAATTCTTCAAAATGTGCTAATCTGAAAAATGAAATTCCCAGTAAATTATGCCTCTCCACTAATTTGGAAAACCCTCCTTGAATCAAGAATTGTATAAAACACGAAACTACTAGTGTTGAGCGAGCACCCCGATGCTCGGGTGCTCTGACCGAGCACCGCCGGAGGCTCGAGTGCTCGGCCGAGCACCCGAGCCCCATTGAATTCAATGGGGCGACACGAGCATTACACCAGGCACCCCCTGCTCTGATGAGGGGAGGGTGCCTGGTCAATGCCCCCCTTCATCTCCACAATGCCCCTCTTCCACAATGTCCCCCTTCCACAATGTCCCCCTTCATCTCCGCAATGCCCCCTTCATCTCCGCAATGTCCCCCTTCCACAATGTCCCCCTTCCACAATGTCCCCCTTCATCTCCGCAATGCCCCCTTCATCTCCGCAATGTCCCCCTTCCACAATGTCCCCCTTCATCTCCGCAATGCCCCCTTCATCTCCGCAATGTCCCCCTTCCACAATGTCCCCCTTCATCTCCGCAATGCCCCCTTCATCTCCGCAATGCCCCCCTTCCACAATGTCCCCCTTCCACAATGTCCCCCTTCATCTCCGCAATGCCCCCCTTCCACAATGTCCCCCTTCCACAATGTCCCCCTTCATCTCCAAAATGTCCCCCTTCATCTCCAAAATGTCCCCCTTCATCTCCACAATGCCCCCTACCTCCAGTCCCTGGTGGTCCAGCGGAGCGTCTGTAAGATCTGTGCCTCCTTCCGGCACAGATCCCTGCCACCCGAACATGGCGGGCGAGCACATGGCAGTACTCGACGAGTACCGCCATGTGCCGAGCAGAGCGATGCTCGAGCCGATCCGAGCATCGGCCGAGCATGCTCGCTCAACACTAGAAACTACCTCTTGCTATGCTTCCACCTGATCAACCCCAACCTGCTCTTAAACCTCCCCCAAATAGACCAGTCTTTAACATACACATCTCACCTAGTCTTAGCCATTGAAGCTTGTAATAAAGCATTTAATTGAGGAGTAATAATGTAACGGTTTTCAAGACACTCAGACCAGTAGGTAAAGTAAAACACAGTTTTATTAAACAAAAATAAAAGAAAGGATCACCCTCTATAGGCAGCACAGAATAATAACAAATAGGCTGTAGTTGCCCAGTATACAGATTAATAAACTTTACAGAGACATTCATATAACAGGTACTGAAGGCAGAGAACACAAGGGTTAATACAAGTAATCAGTCAGTCTGTTGTGGTGTTTGGCACGCCCAAGGTGGTAATGAGGCAGTGAGTGGTGTAGTTGATACAACACCTTAAGTCCATAAAACAGAGATAACTGCTGCAGCAGAAGGGAACTGAGACCAGGACCCTGCATAAACTTGAGCTTGTAGCCCCCACGGGCATAGTAACGGAAGCAACTGGATTGCAAGAGCTTGAGCCAATAGCCCCCACGGGCGTAGTAACGGAAGCAGCTGGATTGCAAGAGCTTGAGCCAATAGCCCCCACGGGCATAATAACGGAAGCAACTGGATTGCAAGAGCTTGAGCCAATAGCCCCCATGGGCGTATTAACGGAAGCAACTGGATTGCAAGAGCTTGAGCCGATAGCCCCCACGGGCGTGGTAACGGAGACCAACTATACTGCAAGGTGTAGAATCAACTGTCGCCTCACAAGGCTTAGGATGGACCAGCTCAGCAGTAATAGCAGCTGAAAGGTAACAGCTCAGCAATAGTGTTGAGCGAGCACCCCGATGCTCGGGTGCTCGGGTGCTCTGACCGAGCACCGCCGGAGGCTCGAGTGCTCGGCCGAGCACCCGAGCCCCATTGACTTCAATGGGGCGACACGAGCATTACACCAGGCACCCCCTACTCTGATGAGGGGAGGGTGCCTGGTCAATGCCCCCCTTCATCTCCGCAATGCCCCCTTCATCTCCGCAATGTCCCCCTTCCACACTGTCCCCCTTCATCTCCACACTGTCCCCCTTCATCTCCACAATGCCCCCTTCATCTCCGCAATGCCCCCTTCATCTCCGCAATGTCCCCCTTCCACACTGTCCCCCTTCATCTCCACACTGTCCCCCTTCATCTCCGCAATGTCCCCCTTCCACACTGTCCCCCTTCATCTCCACACTGTCCCCCTTCATCTCCGCAATGTCCCCCTTCCACACTGTCCCCCTTCATCTCCACACTGTCCCCCTTCATCTCCGCAATGTCCCCCTTCCACACTGTCCCCCTTCATCTCCACACTGTCCCCCTTCATCTCCGCAATGTCCCCCTTCCACACTGTCCCCCTTCATCTCCACACTGTCCCCCTTCATCTCCACAATGCCCCCTTCATCTCCGCAATGCCCCTTACCTCCAGTCCCTGGTGGTCCAGCGGAGCGTCTTCAGATCTGTGCCTCCTTCGGCACAGATCCCCGCCACCCGAACATGGCGGGCGAGCACATGGCGGTACTCGTACGAGTACCGCCATGTGCCGAGCAGAGCGATGCTCGAGCCGATCCGAGCATCGGCCGAGCATGCTCGCTCAACTCTACTCAGCAAGTGTAAGAGTAAGCTATAGCTCTGTACCAGTGAAAGGAGGCTCAGTAATGGAAGCACAACTCTGCACGGTAAACGAAGGCTCAGCAACCAGGAGCACAGCTCTGCACGGGTTAACGGCGGCTCAGCCAGCAGGAGTACAGCTCTGCACAGTAAACGGAGGCTAAGCAACCAGGAGTACAGCTCTACACGGGTTAACGGAGGCACACAATCAACCCTGCCAGAACCACCAGAGATAGTCAGAATGTCGCCTCAGCGACAGCAGGAAGCTGGGACGTTGGTGGGGTAGTAGCAAGCCGGTACAGGTCATAGAGCAGGAAGTCAGCCAGGCTGGGTCGGATCACGGAGCAGGGTTCTCAGACAAGCCAAATCAGGTCACAAGCAGGAACGTCAGCCAGGCCGGGTCGGATCACGGAGCAGGAACACAGGAGCGTAGTCTAAACAGGCCAAGTCAGTACACCAGAATCAGGAACACTGGAACACAGCACAGCAATACTGGCTCAGGAACACCACGAAAGGGCACCTGACAGGTGCCAATGGCCAGGCATAAAAAAGTCACCAGGGGCGGGCCAAACAGGCTCAACCAATAAGAGCGCAGCACAAGCGAGAGTGACAGATAGAGATCACGGGCACCGTGATAAATAAATTCCATAGGTGCCATGGAACTATGCTTTCTCTGGTAGCATGCTTTGGAGCTTGTCCAGAAAATGGATCAGCAATTAAGTTAACATTGCCAGGGGTATGCCTTATTCTCATCCATGTTATCCTTAAAGCATAATAAAATCAATCTTCTTAACATTCCTACCACTACAGAAAAAGCTAAAGACAAATTATTAAAGAAGCAGTAAAATTTGTAAAAAAAAAAATTATTTTATATATATATATATATATATATATATATATATATATTTATAATTTGTGATTTTTATAGTGCTTTTCTCCCTGTGAGACTCAAAGTGCTTTACAGATCTATAAACAGACATAAAATTTAAGGGTTCCTTATGGTCACATGAGGTGACTAAATGCTTGATAAAAGAGATGGGTCTTTAGCTTTTTTTTAAAAGTCTGTAATGATGGTGCCTCTCTGATTGAGGATGGTAAAGAGTTCCAGAATGTGGGGGCAGCGTGGCTGAATGCCCGGGAACCTGAGGTTGTCTTTATTCTGGGCACTGACAGGAGGGATCTGTTTGCTGACCGCAGTGAGCGGGATTGAATATAGGGTGTCAGGAGCTCTTTCAGGTACTGTGGGCCTTGATTATTTAAGGCTTTGAAGGTCAGCAGGCCAATTTTAAAATATGTTCGCCATTTAATTGGAAGCCAATGCAGGGAGTGGAGAATGGGTGTTATGTTACATGAGCGGGTTTTATTGGTCAGTAGTCTGGCTGCTGCATTTTGTACTGTCTGTAAGCGATGGAGTTCTTTTTCTGGGAGGCCCAAGTAAAGTGCATTACAGTGATCTAGACGAGAAGACACAAATGCATGGACTAATGTTGGCATATCATCCGGTGGAATTAAGTGTTGTATCCTGGATATATTTCTCAGATGAAAGAAGGCAGATTTTATTACGGAAGATATCTGCTGTTTAAATATATATATATAAATATATATATATATATATAAAATAAGACACACCCAGGGGCAGCAGTACGGAGGAGTTACTGCTCCCATTGGGTGATTCAATGGGGGTGGCCCCTTCTACTCCTGTGAAAATCATGCAGGGAGTTGACCCGCCCCCACTATCCAGCCTGCCCACCACTATCCAACTGAGGAAAAAACAAAATGGCTGCCACTTGCTCCTACACCATAGACACACACACATGCCCCACTCACACAGCACCAAACATGCACACACACTCACACAGCACCAAACACACACAATCACACAGAACCAAACACACAGCACCAAACACACACACACTCTTACACAGCATCAAACACACACAGCACCAAACATACACACACTTACACAAACACATTCACACAGCACCAAACACACACACAGCACCAAACAGACACACACACACAGAACCAAACACACACACACTCACACAGCACCAAACACACACATCCTCATTGCCATACAGTGACGCCATCTATTGTATTTACCCATTGAGTAGCACTTGGGTATGTACATCTTGAAAAGCAGGCGATTTTGCAGGTCCGAGAAGCCCCACCCCACTCACGATTTCAACAATACAGCACCCGGTGGGTGGATGGTGGATCGAATTGATGACGAAAAGTGAGTGCCAATGATACACTAGCTACATTTGTTATTGAACTACATTATTGCACCCGATTTAAAAAAATATTGCACATTGAGAACACCATATTATCTCATTTTATAATATGGAAACCAGTGAGAATCATGTAGAAGAGACTATGAATTCTGGGGAAGATATGAACTTTACTCAACAACACATAGAGAGATTTTGTTGAAAAATGCATACAAAGATGGAGTTTTTAATGAATATATTAAAGATTTATATTTTGAATTATTAAAGCTAAAGAAAAAAGAAGTGGATTTTGACTTGCATGGCATGTTTTTGTCTGATTACTATAAAACTAATATAATACTAAGAGGCTTTCGTATACGCAATGTACCAATGATTGGCAGAATAAACCCAACATTTTGTAAAAAATGGGTTGCAGTGTTGAATAAGTGCTCGTTGAGTGTGATGTTGTTGGCAATAGAAGAAGTAGGCATTGAACTGTCAAAAATTCAAAAACATTTATCCACTTATATGGATAACCCACCATTTACTTTATTAAAATTAAAGAAAAAGGTAAAAAAAAATGTAAAAAACCCATCATTTTTGTTTTTTCTCTTGGGATCAATTGGGCGCAAAGGGTTACATTTTTATGGAGACTGCATGAAAGGTATGACTAGTCAGTCATACCTACAAAATGCGCAGTTTAAAGTGGCCACTGTCCCCCCTGGGTGAAAATCCCCATGTCCCTTTTTCCCACCCTATTTTCCCACTTTTTTGTTCATTACATTTGGCGGTGTGTGTAAGTGTATTACATGACTCCACAACAATCACACTTCCAATTTTGTTTCTTGAGATGTTTTTTTTTTTTTAAATAAAATATTTTATTTGTAAAAAAAAAAAGTGTGTTGTTTTTATTAAAAAAAAAAAAAAAAAAAAAAGTGTATATATCAGAAATTGACCTGCATTTAGTCATCCTCCTGCACCAGCAGTGAAGGGGTTAACACCCCCAGCTGCTGTATTTTGTATTTCCACTAGGTGTCTCCTCCCTGCTTCTCTGTCCCTTACTTTGATGTAAGGGACACATTGGCAGAGAGGAGACACTAGAGGCAGTAAGTAGCACTGCCTCATTCATTTTTTTAGAATGCCGGTACATGTGATCGCTGACGCAGCGATCACATGACCTGGCACAACCGACCGAGGCTGAGACTGAACGGTCCGGCACTAGACCGCTCAGTCTCAGCCTGGATTGAATGGTAGCAGCATGCACGGCGGCGCGCTGCTACCATTTAACACTTGACGTACCAGGACCGTCACTGGTCCTTAAAGCAAATTTACCCTTGACGGTCCTGGTACGTCAAGGGTCGTTAAGGGGTTAAGGAATTTAAAGATATGCAGGGAGTAAACAATAAGATAAATGCATATATAAATTGCAATACGGAATACAGTGTTTATAGTATTACAAGCCCTTGTGAAAAGACATATATTGGGCGAACTAAACGTAGGATTAAAGATAGATTTTTTGAACATAGAAGAGCTATCCTTAATGTAGATAAAAAATACCCATTGGCACTGCATTATATGAAGTATCACCGCTCGTGCATGGATGGCACTGTATTGTTACCTTTAGAGTTCATTCCATTTTAATGCTGTTCACTCACTATGCATTTTGTTAACTGATACAAATAAACTATTAACACATCTACTTTGAAAACATTTTTACTTCACAGCATTTTTTCACACCTGCACAGTACTGTAGTTATGAGAAATAATCTAACATTAAGCATACACTGCCACCAGCGGCAGCAGGACAAACCAGCAAAAAACACTCTCCTCTTTCTTTTCTGGCTGTTGCTGGATGCTGTCTATGGGAAATTTGAACTGGGATTGCCTTTTTTAATATGGCCAGAACCTGTTCAAATTGCCCCCATGATCCCATTGGCTGGGATGTGGGCTTACGCAGGGCATGGAACGTGCCCTGCAGTAACCACACCTCCTAGCCAATCAGCTTCTAGTTGGAGGAATGAATCAATGTGCTCAAAGCTGATTGGCTGAGAGGTGGGGTTACAGCAGGGCACGTTCTATGCTCTGCATAACGCCACATCCCAGGCAATGGGAGCGTGGGAATTAGTTTGAACAGAGACTGGCCAAATAAAAGGCAGGCCCTATTCAAACTTCCCTCAGTGCTCGTCGGGCAGAGGCCCGAAAGGTATGAGGAAGTGGGATCTTTGCTATTGTTCCTGCTGCCACCGCTGGCTGCAGTGTATGTTTAACGTTAGATTATTTTTAATAAGTATATTTCTTTTTTATAGGTACAACACTAAGTTTAAGGAAGAAGAATGAAGAGGATAAAAGTGTAATTGAAGAAGACCTGAGTGCAGAAAACCCCACTGGACATCACGATTACTGGTAAGTGTTGATTTTACTTTTTGGTGTGTTTTTTTTTGCTGTTTAACACTTTCAATGACAGTGGGGTATGCAACTCCATGAAAAGCGTTGCATACCCTACTGTCACTCAAAATAATTTTTTCTCTTTCACACACACTTTTTTTTAACTGTTTCAGTGCCAGAGGGGTACGCAACGCATTGTTTACCAATGCATTGCGTACCTCTCTGGCAAAGAAAGGGTTACTCATTTTTACATTACGCACATTTTTTAAGTACTTCGGATTTACTGATATGGGGATTAAGGCCTTGTATCTATACACCCAAGGGTCACTTAGCTTTTTTCTTATCTTTTTTTACAATTCACTTGCACATCAATTACTTTGAACGCATATTAGGGGTCTCAACATGTACTTTTTGCAGACGCAGATTTTTACCAATAAAATTGAGTCCCCTAAAGCATGTTAGTACTCAAATCATGGAATTGAATCACATTTAACTTACTTTCCATTTCTTCTAATCGGTGCAAATTTAGCACCCAACATGGATTTTTTTCTGTTCGGTAGTGTGTCACAGTGCAGGTAATTGCATATCTGATTGTGACTTAAAACTACCAGTGGTCATTTTATTTTTTTACCGGGGTCAATGGGATCGAGCCCCTAGTCAAGGAATTGGCTCCTAATCCTAACTAATACACCTGACGCATATTGCACTATAGTCTTAGACCTATTTTGGTGCAAAGGCAGATTCCAAGTGTGACAGTTACAATGAACTTGTTTTGTAGTTAATATCTAATATTGGTTTTATAAAGACTAATATTAAATGTCACATTTTAAATTTATTTTTCTTTTTTTTAAAACTAGAGTATGTTTAATACACTAAGTGGCAAGCAAAATCTTTGTAGCCCTGGCACACTGGCACTGTATTACTTACTAGTTGAAGAGCCCGTGTACACGGGCCACAGTGCCACCCAGCAACAGCCGCGGTGCAGTCATGTAGAGACTGTCCAAGCCGCTGCTGATAATGGAGCGGGGCGCTCCGAATTCAGACCATAGTCTTCTCTGTGCACCGAATTCGGAGCCCCTCTCTGTCATCAGCCACGGCACGGGCAGTCTGTACTGCACATGACTGCAGTGCACGCAGCCATCTCTACTGCGCATGACGGCTTCTGACAAACACACACTTAGCGAATTATTATATAGGATTTTTGCTATTTCACCACTTGTATTTTTATCTTATTGGTGAAAGTTACATTTGATCCCATTTGAGTGTCCTATCTGTGGTAATTCATCTTTACAACTTGCTGTCATATTTTAACTGAGGCTCATTTTGTATATCCTTATACCATATCATACATATTAAGTATCACTGTCCCTTCAAAGAATAACTCACTCCTGGTAAGTGGCTTTGCTTAGTATAAAATATAGTACATCATATGTGACAAATTCTGTATTACCATCCAGCAGTGCCTAGCAACCAATGTGGCCCTGTCAGGATTTCATATTTTGAGTTTATGTTGCTTAATTTTTTCCAGCAAAATCTGTGTTGTGTTAACATACCCAAGACTACAGGTATCTGATAAGGTATACCACATACATGTTCAAGTACATGAAACAGTCTCTGAGTTTGAACATTTTACTCATCCTGACAAATGTACAGATGGGAACCCTGATAATACTGTTATCTCGGTTACAGTTAATAAATGGATTGGTTTTAATTAAACAATATTTGTATCTCTATCTTTTGGATAAATCAGCCTTAACAAAGTCATTTCTGATGTCCCTAGTTCTTTTGTATGTATACATTGGTTTCTTTCTGAAGAGATGTGTGATGGGGCTCATAGTTCTGATCAAACAGAGATAAAATTTTGAGTCCAAAGGCCCACAAACCCAAGTTGCTACAGTGCAAGGCTGGAGTGCATAGCTTGAGTGTGTTGCCACCTGTATTAACTGCTTTGCTGTTGCCATCGGCCATAGATAAAGTTGCCAAATGTGAAGTTGGATGACCAGAACCACTTGAGCTGGAAATGGGAGTCTTGGGACAGGAAAATAGTTATGGTTAGTTTGATAGTGACAATGGGCTTGCTAAACATATGACAAAAATAACGGGTGCTATTCAAAACACAGCCACTAGATGGCATGACATGACAACATGAAGCTTCTACTAAAACCATAGAAGAAGCCAATGGTTGCAAGGTAAACCTTTCCCAGCAGCAGTGGTAAGTCTTATGGATTGATTGCCCAAGAAGCACCGCCACAGTCCTAAAAGAAGATAGCACACAGAACTGGGAGCAAAGCACAAGACCAAATTAGCAAACACAGTAGAGAAGTTGGGAGAAGCCAAATGTCAGGGCATGTAGCAAGGCTTCACAAACTGAAACCAGGCAGCAGTCTGGGAGACCAGCAAGCACAAATGATTGGAATGGAACAGTCTGCATCAGAAAGTTTAGGAGAGGGAGAACGGGAAACAGGCAGTTCTAGTGTAATGGGTCCTGTTACGATGACCATATTCAGGATCACTTTGAATTGTGTAATATTTTTGATAATTGTAATGGAAGCTAAGGATACCGGGCTGTCCTTAGCCATCATTCCAGGGTTCTCCCACCTGATGTCAGCTACAAGGGGCTAGCCAGGCCAGTCAATCTGGAACACAGCATCCATGAATGGGGATCAAAGGGGACCCTTTAAACCATTCACAATAATGACACAGAACTCCTTGTAGTTCAGAACAAATAACACACTTTATTCAGACTCTTTATAGTGAAACCACATACAATGGAACAATGCTAGTGTAAACAGTAGGACAGTGCCTGGGAATGGGGACACAATAGTACAATACTTGGGGAGCAATGGTGGGTACAATAGAACAATGTGAGGATAAACATAACACAGTGGGACATGGTATAGAACAGGGAACTCTTCATAATTCAATCTTGCCACTCCAATTCCCAGCCAATAGGAATTGGAGAGACAAGGAACAGACGACTAATCAGGATCCAGGCCATTGTTCTCCATAGGAGAGTGAATTACCTGGGTCTGTTGCATAACTTAATTATATCACTGTGGCTCCCCAGCCAATAGGAATCGGGGCGACAACCAGGGGACAGGAGGCGACCAATTGGATAAGCTCCTATATGTCCTGTACATCTTTTCATGCAAACACAGGCTGCCGTCTATGTCACCCTTTAAGGCAGCCAATCAGGGCGTGCCTATTATTCAATGGAAATGCGGTAGTGTTTGAATCGATGAATTCCAGTTTTTTTCCCCTGTAAATGTTCCAGGTCTGAGAAGGCCTCCCGGCAATGGCCTATGGTCTGCTATATTTCCCCCCCTTTTGAGTTCTCAAACCATCGGTAAAAACGTCAGTGGCTTGGCAGGTCCTGTGAGGAGAGGATGTCATAAATTGTCCTGACGGGACAGGCCATCCACTTTTCGATTGTCTCGCCCAGCACAATATCTGATTGAAAAATTGAAGGGTTGGAGAGCCGGGCTACAGCATAACAGCCTCCCATTGTCCCTAGACATCCGATTCAGCCAAACAAGCGCCATATGGTCCTTGATAATCGTGAACTCATGGCCATATAGGTAAGGCTGGAACTTTTTGAGCACCCATACCAAAACTAGGCACGCCTTCTCAATGGCCAAATAGGCAACTTCCCGGTCCAGTAGTTTGAGACTGAGGTAGACTACAGGGCGTTCCTCTCCTGCAGCGTTGACCTGCCTCAGCACGGCCCCTAGTCCAAATTTGGAGGCATCTGTGTGGACCACAAAGGCACTGTTAAAATCTGAAGGTGCTAACACTGGTTACCGTACCAACATTTCTTTGAGAGCGGTAAAAGCCTGCTCGCACTCAGGGGACCAGGCCATGTAAAGCGGAAAAGCCTTTTTAGTGAGATCAGTAAGGGGCTTAGTCAGGGAACTGTAGTGGGGTACAAATACCCTGCCATACCTAAGAAAGCCAAGACTTACTTTTGGTCTTATACATGGACCAGTCCAGGATGGCAGCTATTTTTGCAGGCTCCGGTTGCTGCTTCCCACTACCCACCCAGTGTCCTAGATATTGCACCTCCCCTAACCCTATCTGACACTTATTGGGGCGGATAGTCAGGTCTGCTTGGTGGATCCTATCCAGAATGGCTTCTAGGTGTATCACTAATAATGGCCATGTCATCTAGGTCAAGGGTAGTGACTACGCCGCATCCTACGAGTTTGTCCAGGAGCTCATCTACCCAGGGTTTAGATTAGGCAGCAGTGACTGTCCGGTCATTGAGCCTCCGGTAGTCCACACAGAACCGCATGGTTCAATCCTTTTTGAACTAGAATGACCAGGGAGGCCCATGGACTGGCTGACTTCTCTATAACCCCTAAAGCCAGCATATTCTGTATCTCCTGGTACATTCCTTTCTTGACAGCCTCCGACACCCATTAAGTGGATTGCCGGAGAGTGACATGGTGTGGTGTGTCTACCTGATGCTGGGTGAGGGAGGTGAGACCCGGCATGGAAGAGAAGAGTGTGGACCCCCACCTGATGATATTCCTGACCTGCTGCTGCTTCTGGTCAAAATCAATGGGAGGGGTTCAGGGGAAGTGTGGACATATGTACCGGTTAAGAGATCCGGGGTCTCCTGTTCCTCGGGCTCGGTGACAGCCATGGAGCATATGGCTAGAGTTTCAGGGCGTTCACGTGGCAAGTTTGCTGATCCAGCTTCTTGGCCCATATGGCTATCGCATATGTGGTGTCTCCTTGCCTGTCAATAACCTGGTAGGGCCCATTCCCAGACCATCTGCAGCTTGTTGTTCTTAACAGGCCACAGAGCTAGAACCTGCTGACCTACGCTAAACTATTTGTCTCTTACCCCCCTGTCATAATAGTGTTTCTGTCTCCCCTGAGCTGCCTGGAGATGCTGTTGTGCTAATCTCATTAAGGACTCTAGTTTCTACCTTAGCTCCACCATGTATGTGACCACCGGGATTGCATTGGAGTCACATTTGCCCTACCAGTATTCCCAGAGAAGGTTCAGGGGTCCACGGACTCTCTGCCCAAATGACAACTCAGAGGGAGAGAAGTCTGTGGATTCCTGTGGCACAACGAACAGGATATGAGGAAAATATTTATCTGTAAAGGGCTGGAGCATCTGCTTCAAGGTTCCATTGAACCTTTCATAGAGGCTGTTAGTCTGTGAGCGGTAGGCCATGCTGTGCAGGGGTTTCACCCTGCACAGCCAGCAGAGATGTTGCAGCAGTTCTGAGGTGAACTGTGTGCCCTGATCCAACACTACTTCCTTCGGGAACCCTACCCGGGTGAACACTTGTAACAGGGCTTCAGCTACGGTTTCAGACGTAATATTAGCTAACGCTACCACCATAGGGTACTACGGTGAGGATGAATTTCTTCCTGGTACGACTGGGGTTGGCCAGAGGACCCACGATATCAATAGTCACCCGCTGGAATTATTGTGCTATGATGGAAAGGGGCTGCACCGATTCTGACCTGTGGCTCTGGCTGACTACTCGCTCCGTGTTAACCCCGGCTTGTCTGACTATCCACCCCGATTCTGAACTGTGGCTCTGGCTGTCTACTTGCTCTGTGTATCCTATACTCACTGAGCTATTCACATTAGCGATACTGTAGCTTGTGCTGTCCTCCGCTCCATTCGCCACTGTCCCCATTTTGTACCACGTGGTAGTACTCCGATTCCGTTGGGCGCCTTATACATCCTTGGGAGATAGAACCATAGGCTGGTTCTCTACTCCTCTCCGAGTAGTATAGTCCTTGACTTAGTGTCAGTCTGGGTAGTGGACTGTGGCCTGTCCGTTTTATGTTCTGGGGCTTTGCTGGGGAATTACTGTTATTGTGTATCTTTAATAAAAGTGGTTTTACTTCAATATACCTGTGTCTGACCTTCATTTGTACTGGTTACCGTGACACAGTAGGCCTGTTGGGGCTACAGTTGCTGGTGCTGTGGAAATACACCAAAACTAGCTGTGGGTTGAGCCACCTTGGCCACCACAGCTGTGGGTTGAGCCACCTTGGCCTTAAGGACATTGCTATTGCATATAGCCCCAGTAACATTCCGTGACCATCGCACCAGCCCGGCAGGGTGGGGACCATCCTCAGGCTGGAGCTGTCGGGCTCATTCGAGGAGCAGGAGGAAGAGCTGGGAAGGAGCAGGTCACAGGTCCTCCGGCAGGGCAGAAGGAGGGTTCTGAAGGGAATGTGGGACACCATCCGCAGGTTGTCCTTATATTTGTTCGCTAGTTGAGTTGCATTGTCCAGTGTTTGGGGCTCCTGATCTCACACCCTGTCCCAGATTTTGTCTAGTATGTGTAAAAAGAACCCACACCTGTGGGTTAATGTGGAGCAGTCCACATTGACTTTCAAAGTCTTGTAAGAACCCATATATGTTCCCCGTGGTATCACTTGAATATCTTGAAGGTCTGATGGGTGAGGTGCAAACTATTCCCCTCACGATCCGACCGGGGTTCACTGGTTGGGTTAGACACATTGGACTGGTTGTGCCCCATCTCGGCCAAGTATTCTTCTTGATCAGCTGCCATGACCCAATCCACTGTCTCCTGAGTCAGCTCTGCACTTTTCGATCCACAAGGTCTTTGGGATGTGACCGCCGCACAGATTCCAGGTGCTCAGAGTGGCTGGAGCGGGGACTAAGGCTGGAGTCCCTGGGCAGTTCGGTTGTCTTGGCCAATTGCTCTATCTCCTCATCTATCTCAAGGAGAGTGGTAACCAGCTCCTGCTTTTTGAGCCTAGTATTATCCCATCCTTGATCAGCCACCATGTCCTGCAGAGTGGCCAGAGGAAAGTAGGCATCAGCCATTGCTGGATCCCAGGTGGAGGTTTGGATCATTTAGGAGAGAGGATCCCACTGATGCCACCAGTCTAACCGAAGCTAAGGACGCCTGGTTGTCCTTAGCTGTCGTTCCAGGGTTCTCCCTCCTGATGTTGGCTACAAGGGAGTAGCCAGGCCAGTCAATCTGGAACACAGCATCCATGAATGGGGATCAAAGGGGACCCTTTAAACCATTCACAATAATGACACAGAACTCCTTGTAGTTCAGAACAAATAACACACTTTATTCAGACTCTTTATAGTGAAACCACATACAATGGAACAATGCTAGTGTAAACAGTAGGACAGTGCCTGGGAATGGGGGCACAATAGTACAATACTTGGGGAGCAATGGTGGGTACAATAGAACAATGTGAGGATAAACATAACACAGTGGGACATGGTATAGAACAGGGAACTCTTCATAATTCAGTCTTGCCACTCCAATTCCCAGCCAATAGGAATTGGAGAGACAAGGAACAGACGACTAATCAGGATCCGGACCATTGTTCTCCATAGGAGAGTGAATTACACGGGTCTGTCTCATAACTCAGTTATGTCACTGTGGCTCCCCAGCCAATAGGAACCGGAGTGACATCCAGTGGACAGGAGGTGACCAATCGGATAAGCACCTACCTGTCCAGTACATCTTTTCATGCAAACACAGGCTGCCGTCTATGTCACACGTTACAGAGGCCAATCTGGGGCATGCTTACTATTCAAAGGAAATGCGGCAGTGTCCCTTGTATTCCTGCCTCCTGGATTATGGTTGAGTCAGTGAATTCCATTTTTTTCCCCTATAAATGTTCAAGTAACGGCCTATGGTTCATTATAAAAATGAACTATCTTAATCTTCTTGATTGCACATTGAGTATACCACGCTACAAGAACGAAGCAAATCGATCTGCCTTCTCCTTCAGAGCTCCAAAAATCTGGAGTATCCTGCCTGAAAAAGTCAGATCTTCTCTCAGTCTAAAATACTTAAAAATAACTGATTCTTTATATCTAAAAACAATATGGAACTGTATATACATTCTTGGTATGTATGTCTGTCTTGGTATACATGTAGCTCCCTGGATATTTTCTGTTGTGGATCTCCTAGAGACTTAGAAACATTTACTAGGCTGCTTAGAAATGTGTAGTTGTGCTCAGGATGTGAAAAAGACGTTGGATTTCAAGGAACTGAATATGCATGCTCACAACATGAAAAAGACGCTTGGAAAATAAGAAACTTACTGATCAGATGCACAACAAACACAGACATACACACACAGCCCTCACCTGAGCCTCTCCTACGCCCCAAATGTCCTCCTGGTCCACATAATAACCAAAGGAAGAAGACGGTTGCTACAAGCCAATTCTTTTCACAAATATAGTATAGTGAAAAACTTAATAAAATCCACTCACCCGTCGGTATTAGTGTGGTGAACCGGAGCAGCCCTCATCAATCTCAGCGAGATCCAACAAGCAAGAAGGCACAGTATGAGAGCGCTCACGAACACCCAAGCTTCAGAGACCAGAAATCATAAATTAAAATCAGACTTTTATTCTTTCTTCCTTAAAAGAACTGGTGCACAAGAACATATGCACAAGCTAAAAAATACGATCCGCCTAACGCTTTTCGTGAAAGCAAAATAAATTCACTTAATCATAGGCTCAGATAGCAGATACCAAGTGTCTGTTTAAATTGGAATGTGAAAGCTTCCGTAAACCAATCAAGGACTAATTACTACATTCAAAATCTCACCACCCAATAGTAACAAACCAATTCAAATACTTCATTAAGAAATATTAACCCATGGGTGATCAGACAAACAACATTGCTTCCATAACCCTTCCCATTCAAACAGTCTCACATATACAAATGACTCCTGAATCAGGAGTCCATCACACAACAAAAAAAGAAATAACAAATACCACTGATTTAAAGATTTCTGGACCAGACAAAGGGGAGGCAACACATCGTGAACCAATGTCCTCTGGTCCTTAGAGGGCTACATTTGGCTTCTAATGCTGCAGATTTTCACTTCAATACAAGACTGTTATCTACACGGCACTGTAAAGCTCCTACACTAATCCCAGGGTGGCCACAGCCCACACTTCTACATTCAGAACCTACAGATCTGGGGGAACCTCCACACATGGGGGGGCAGCTGTCACTGTGCCAGCGTCCCCTCTGTGTTTGTGTATGTCTGTTTCGTGTGTGTATGCTTGTTGCATGTGTGTGTATGTCTGTTGAGTGTGTGTGTGTGTGTGTGTGTGTGTGTGTGTGTGTGTGTGTGTGTGTGTGTGTGCAAGTCTGTTGCCTATGTGTGTGAGCATGTCTGTTGCGCGCATATGTGTCTGCACATGTCTGTTGCGTGTGTGTGTGTACATCTGTTACATGCATGTCTAAGTGTGTGCATCTCCACGTCTGTGTGTGTATGCATGTCTTTTGCATGTTTCTGCTGCTCACTGTGTGTGTGTCTGCCTGTGTGTTGCATATGTCTGTGTTTATCAGTGTTCCTGCATTTCAGACACTTACTCCCAATGGTCATAACATGACAACACGGTGGACAAGACCATACAGCGGTTTCATAGGACAGGTTCCACTCAGAACAGGCCTCACCATGTTCGACCAAAGAAGTTGAGCACATGTGCTCAGCATCATATCCAGAGGTTGTCTTTGGGAACTAGACGTATGAGTGCTGCCAGCATTGCTGCAGAGGTTGAAGGGGTGGGGGGTCAGCCTGTCAGTTCTCAGACCATACACCGTACACTGCATCAAATTGGTCTGCATGGCTGTTGTCCCAGAAGGAAGCCTCTTCTAAAGATGATGCACAAGAAAGCCCACTAACAGTTTTTTCTTGAAGACAAGCAGACTAAGAACATGTATTACTGGAGCCATGTCCTGTGGTCTGATGAGACCAAGATAAACTTATTTGGTTCAGATGGTGTCAAGTGTGTGTGTCGGCAACCAGGTGAGGAGTACAAAGACAAGTGTGTCTTGCCTACAGTCAAGCATGTTGGTGGGCCTGCAGTCAAGCATGTTGTCTGGGCCTGCATGAGTGCTGCCGGCACTGGGGAGCTACAGTTCACTGAGGGAACCATGAATGCCAACATGTACTATGACATACTGAAGCAGAGCAGGATCCCCTCCCTTCAGAGGAGTATTCCAACATGATGACCCCAAACACACCTCCAGGATGACCACTGCCTTGCTAAAGAAGCTGAGGGGAAAGGTGATAGACTGGCCAAACATGTCTCCAGACCTAAACCCTATTGATCATCTGTGGGGCATCCTCAAATGGAAGGTGGGGGAGTGCAAGGTCTCTAACATCCACCAGTTCCGTGATGTCATCATGGAGGAATGGAGGAGGACTCCAGTGGCAACCTGTGAAGCTCTGGTGAACTCCATGCCCAAGAGGGTTAAGGCAGTGCTGGAAAATAATGGTGGCCACACAAAATATTGACACTTTGGGCCCAATTTGGACATTTCCACTTAGGGGTGTACTCACTTTTGTTGCCAAGGTTTAGACATTAATGGCTGTGTGTTGAGTTATTTTGAGGGGGACAGCAAATTTACACTGTTATACAGGCTGTACACTCACTACTTTACATTGTAGCAGAGTGTAATTTCTTCAGTGTTGTCTCATGAAAGATAAAATAAAAATATTTACAAAAACGTGAGGGGTGTACTCACTTATGTGAGATACTGTATATATATATATATATATATATATATATATATATATATATATATATATATATATATATATATTGTTTTTCTATTTGTGTATAAGCGCAACTCTTTGCTGTAAAGACTCCAGAACATAGTTGAAAACGAGGGAAATCTCAATGTCCTGGTAAAACATTTTTCAACATAAATTAAAAAAAACAACAAGATAGTACGTTTACAGAAACGGTATACATGTTTTACTCCGTCTTATTACTGGACAATAATTGTAGTCTAGCAATTGTATTGGCCCTCTCTTTTGCCCTAGACAGAGTGCTTTTATCATAACTCCATTCACCATTGCATCCTTCTCTAAGGACCAGTTGTTTTTTGGCAATTGTCTGAGACACTGACTATTCTTTTAAAGCGATAGTAATACTTCGTTTTAACTTTATTTTATTTTGTAGGCATTAAAAAAACATGAAGAATGATATAAGTCTTATCTCTCAAACCTTTATGGTTTAAGAGATATTCACAAACAAAGTTTCCCCCTCCCGCCCCTTTTTCCTTGTGTAAGCCATCTCTTCTCAGATGTGAATCTGGTTGTAAGACCAGACAGATAACAGCAGGGGACAATCTTCTTTGTATGAAAAGAATGAAAGCCCTTCCCCCCTTGACAAGTTTTTCAGCTTTTTCCCTTATCTTAATTGAAGATTGTCCCTCTCTGCAGTCTACCTGGGCTCCTCCCTTCTGATTTGGCTGAACGGGGGGGGGATACTTTGCTTGTGAATATCTCTTAAACCATAAAGGTTTGAGAGATAAGACTTATATCGTTCTTCATGTTTTTTTAATGCCTACAAAATAAAATAAAGATAAAACGAAGTATTACTATCCCTTTAAAAGACAGAAAAAACACAGTGCTCTTATATACTACACACAGGCAAAAGTGAACCCGAATAGCTATCCACCATAGATTGGAATATGACTTACCAGCCATGATAGACCGTTAGGCATCTTTACAGAGCTACCAATTAGAATACATACAAGAGCAATAAGCCAACTCCCATCTGGGACCCACTGAATTGAATACAAGAAAAAAATAAAATTAGTTTAGCAAGGGACGAAAATAAATTCCTTAAACACAAAACCAGCACTCAATAGTGTCAAAAAGAATAACTGCAGCATTAGTACATGTACAAAAAAATGCTAAATAATACAGTAGGTAAGTAGATATGTATGAACTCCTAAACCTCTATCATAAAGAACAATAAGAACCAGTAAACATGTAATGAATTAACCCTTTGAGTGCCAGAGAGGTATCCATGCATTCCGCTGCAATGCGTTGGATACCTCTCTGGCACTCAGAGGGTTAAATGCATGGGGAAATGTCAGAATACCCAGCACTACGTGTGGTAGTACATCATCACAAGTTTTCCGCATCTCCTCTCATCAACACATATGGATCAGACATTGGCTCTTTCATTCTGAATGACCAGCCTGCGTGCCTGACATTTGCTTGTGTTCAGCTGAAGAGACCTTGAAAACATACACTGATGGGCCTCTTGAGGATGAGTTTGGTGCCTTTGTATTTAAAAAATTTAACCCTATGAGTGCCAGAGGGGTACGCAGCACATTGCAGAGCAATGTGTTACATACCCCTCTGGCACTCAAAGGGTTAACCCAGTGGCCTAATCTGACCCTTGTGCAACTAGAGCCTGATTTTGAAGGAGTAAAGCAACAGATTTTTATGGTTTGCAGTAATTACATTTCCTCCAAAAGCTTTAACTCATTGGATGCTAGAGACACTTTTCAATACATTAATCTCTCTACCATTTGAGGCATATAGCTTTGTTTCTTGGGTGCAGCTGTTTAACCCTATGAGTGCCAGAGGGTTATGCAATGCAATGCACACCCCTCTGACACTCAAAGGGTTAAGATTTCTCTGTTCACTGTAACTGCACCATAGAGAACAAATAAAATGTGCCTCTGCTTTAAATCCCTTGAATTCTAGAGAGGTGTAACATATACCAAAGCAATGTGTTAGAGGCCACTTTAGCAAACAAGGGGTTAAAAGCGCAATTTAGATCAATGGGTATGTTTATTTATCCTCTTTGGTGCAGTTGTCTTACTACATATTGCTCACAGTGTCTCTTAATCCATCCCCAAAATGGGTCAGTCTTTCAGGTTGTGTGTCTGTTACCCACAGCCCTAGTTTGCCTGACTGTACATCACTAGAGCAGCAGAACAGACTGTATATATACTGTAATGGAACAATGTATGGACCCTATTGTTTTTCATACTTTGCAGACCTATGTCTTTTCATTGCCTTGGCCATATTTACCTTACTAAGGATATGTTTACATACATTCCTTAAACTGAGCAATGCCATTTCTTAAAATCTGCTTGTTTTACCTATCTGAAGTGCTTTGCATTCTCCTGTCTATCTTGTCACTATCATCAATACATAATTGGCTTACGCCCACTTAGGCTAACCATACATTGGAGGTTGTGGTGAGCATGGTCCTTCAAGTTGGCCATGAAATCGACCTGAGCAGATGAATTATAGTCCTCAGACTGAATCACCTGTGCTGTAATGTTCAAAGAGTCAACAGTATCACAGCAGAGACCAACCTTAGAGGTGGGTTAAGTTGCAACCAACTTCTCACCAGCTTTAGTATCTGCTTGTTCACTGCCAAGCACTGTCTCCAACCTATTCCTCATGTTTTATTAGATCAGTGGTTCCCATCCTTATTTAAATCAAGACACTTAATCTTTTAGGTTGTCTCACATGTTGAAAATTCACAATTTTTATGACATGTGTGCACTTTGAAAACAAAATAAAGTTGGAAAGGTGTGACACATAAAACTTACTGCTGTGACTTTTAAATGTGTCATGACATGCCTGTTGGAACTACTGGTCTAAATTGTAAATGCTTAGAAGGATGGGCCTGTAATCATTTGTGTCAGTCTGCATCTGTAGATTACAATGTTTTGTTTGTTATTACCCTTTTGTATAATGCTATGGACATTTTTAATGCGTTATAAATAAACAATAGTAATACATTGCTCAAAAGAATGCACCATGAAATACATGGTCTCTACCTTTAGAAAAGGAAATGTTATACACACAATTGCCACTAGATGGCACTTTGTCTCTAGTGTATATAGGATCAGCAAAAGTAACAGCAAAAATATTGTAAATTAAAAGACTTTTGTTAATGTCAAAGTTAAATTTCTCATTCAAACAAAAAAGCAGGAAATTCCAGGTTTTAAAGTTTCTTCAACACATTTCACTATTGTGTTTTTTTTTTCCTTTCTTTCATGTATGATATCTAAGGTATTATCAGACAACAGCACTGAAGAAACATTAATATGCTAAAAACCTGCCATTTTATTCCCCGTATAGCGCAGCTGGTTTGGCAAATAATCCAGTTCTCCTTAGTACATCAGCCTCTTATGGCAGTGCTGCAAACATATGTAGTTATCATGGTGCTTGGATTTATATGTTAATTTTGTAACAAAAAGAAGCTTCTACTAGGGCAAAACATTTGCACTATGAATACGAATGAAAAAGCCATTTGAGTTTAATAGCATTTTTTTTTATACATGTGGTGCATTTGTTTTTATACCGACTTTTTTATGTTATGTTTGTGTATTTATATATGTATACATTCATTTGTACAGTGATTGTCATAAATGTAAAAGTATAACAATGTGAACAAGTGCAATTGACAAAAATGATTTATAGTGGATTCTCTGTCCCTAAAGAGGTCATAGCTAAGAATATGAATGTCTCCACTTTTCCTTAATACTGATGGCTTTATGTGAAATGAACAACTTAAATGTGATCTGATTTAACTAAGGCCAAGACATTCTGGATTTGATTACCCGTCATCGCCTTAGTTCCTTCGGAAGTTCTCTCACATGTTGGGCATAGTGGAAGTGTGCACAAAGCTGGCCCACATCGGTGTCAGCTATATATTATTGACTGATACCCACGTGAATCATCCAGGCATTGGAGGTTAAGATGAGCATCACAACCTCCAGTATCAAGTGTGTGAACTATGCACAGAGGACATATGTTGCAAAAAGAAGAAAAAAAGGGGGGCACTCCTGGTGCAATACGACCTAAAAACAGATCGCCACACCACAACCATAAGGGCCCTACTCACAAGTAAAATGGCACAGACATCACATATGTGTTGGTCAGCAAATCAGAAGAGGGGAATCTTTAAATTGCTGCCTTCAAATAGTATATCGATGAACAATCTCACAGGTCAGGTAACTAGGAAGCTCGACTCCAAACACATCCACATGGGAAGGACATGGTGCACCAACAAAAAAAAAATGAAGGTCTTTATCAGTGCTTTACAAATGATAATAAATATAATAAAATGCTTGTATAATATATGTACTCAGATGTATGCAGTGTTGAAAGGTAGACTTATACCTCCAGTCAACTCAATCAGACATGTAGAGATACTTTACCTGTCTCTGCTCAGGATCTTCTCCAAATGGGACGCTGACTTCTCAAGATGATCTCTGGATAAATCCCCTCCACGGTGACTATTCTCCATATGAATGTGTCCATAGATGACAACAGTGGCAGAGCTTGCAAAAAAAATTCACCTATATTTATTCAAACATGCAACTTCACATGTAGCTTTGTGTATTGGAATTGTACAGTTGTCCATAGGTATACCGAAGTTTATCAAGTTTATTTCAAAGTTCATAGAAGAATATGTAATGATTAGCTATATTTCTAAGTTTTCCATATTTATTTGAATTTCAAAGCAATGAGTTGGAGACCTGTCTAGATTTTAGAAAGTCTTAAAGGACCTATTTAAATCAATGGAAATTTGTGGGAATTATATTTATCCCATGTGGTACAGGTGGTCTGCCCCAGAATTACTCCATTTCTACTTAGTATATAATCATCAGTATTGCTGCATGAACAGTGTAAAGACAAACCGTTTAAAATAGCAATTTCTACAGATTTCTGTGAGATAGTAATCTGTCTCACTACTGATTATACAAAGGTGTTACAGCAGCAGTACACCTTGAAACCTGCAGTGGTAGCCAAGTGTCTGCTACTAGTCACCTAAAATATTTACACTTGTGTCTTATATTCAGCTGATTTATGTTGGCCTGTCCCCTTCAGCTTTCCCTACAACATACCTCCCAACATTCAAATGGCCAAAGAGGGACACTTTTATTTGAGGTGATGTTGCTGGTGGGCACGGCTGGAGGGCGGGGCCTTAGCACACATTTTTAAGGTTATTTCATGACCTGTTGACACCTCTTTTAGTAACTGAATATATGGTTTAAATCAAGACCAAAGTATTTTGTTTATACTGACTAATTGTAAACACATATACTGAAGTTTAGACAAACATTAATGAGATTTTTATTGCTGTGGAACAATGTGATACTTATATACAGAGTACACAGTCTGGCCACCTAAAAAGAGGGAAACCAGGGTGGGAAAGAGGAACAGAGGGATTTGGGTCTCGAAGAGGGACACTTTGGAGGTATGCTACAACTGCTCACAAGCCTATAGCAGTTCCAAACAGGATCAGCAATAGGTGCAATGGTCTGAGGCCTAATACAGCATGTAACCCAAGCCTTCCATTTATATTGATTAATGTATTTTCCTATGGTAATGAGCACTTATGACCTCATTATAAATTCAGTTGATAGGTCTTAAGCTCTGAAAGGCATGCTACAGTTGTATTTATCATAAAATCTCTTGCAGTGTAATATTAGGTCTATTTCAGCATACTGCTAGAGTAAGTTAATTACAAAGCCACATATATATCACACTCTAATAAGCAGATGATGTACATCTGGTATATAATACAAATAATTGTTTTAATAATGTGTCTGATAATATCTTTAAAAAACGATGTATGTGACTGATTAAAAATTATATAATGTGAATGTAGTGTATAGAAAACCCCGGGGCCAACAACATTAACAACAACAAAATTACAATTTTGGCTTAATCATTCAACATGTTTTACTTTAAAAAGTCAAAACTTTGACTGTAAAAGGCAAAACTGTGTGAGATCTAATAACAGTAGAAAAAAAGATTTCAGTAGGTGGCGCACTAACGCTGTAGAGTTTAAATCGCCAAATTAAATTCCTGTTACAAGCAGTATGTAGGGCTTGACCTCATCAACATTACTAATCTATCCATACTTTGTGTGGTCTTTTATACTGCCCGACATTGAAAAATGTATGAACCGTGCATGCAACTCTTTATACATGAAACAATTCTAAACAGGGGATGTACAATGAGAGCAATCAGTAAGAAAAATTTGTCCCCTTATATAAAAGACTAAAAAAAACAAAACAAACAAAAAAAACCAAGAAACTTTGATGGAAAACTAGGATTATTTTCAGATCTCTGAGTCTTTTTTTCACTAAGTTTGTTTGGTACTCTACTTCCATCCTAGATTAACCCCTTAAGGACCAGTGGGGATGTGCAACACAGCTTTTTTGTCATTAAATGGTTAATCGAGCAGAAAGGCAGAAAATCACAAATAAATTGGAAGCAGACAACCCCAGCATAATTCATTTCCAAGTGTTTTTTTTGTTGTTGTTGTTTTTTTCTCAATTTTAAAATAATAATAGAATTCATTTGTTATTTATCTGAGTAGATTTTCAGATGAACTATAACTGAATTTATATAGTTAAAAAATATATATCACTAATAATAAAAGGCCAGATGTATGTTTGTCCAATGCAGTCATGCACAGTAGAGACTGCCCGAACGCAGGACAGATGTATGTTTGTCCAATGCAGTCATGCACAGTAGAGACTGCCTGTACACACAGACTTTGGCACGTGTACACGGGCTTTTACACTAGTATATATATATATATGTGTATATATATATTTCAATCACTAGATATGTTAATGCTGATTTTAACTATTTTAACTTTACCTGTTATCAGCCAGTATAAAATATGTGTTTAAGATACAAATATATACAAATATTTAACTTCTGTAAGTATTGGGCAAATTTGTTTGATATGAGATTGAGAGATAACATTGTCATAATTCTTCAAGAAGCTATATTAAGAAACTGCAATTTCAGTTCAATATATATTTATAAATAGTACTTCTACTTTACTAGTGTTTGTTTAAAAAAAAAATCCAGTGCACAGAGCTGTGTAAAAATGGATAGTGCTTTATAAGAAAAATATATTATTATCCCCCTCAGGACCATTGTGAAACAATGCTCTGCAATCCACTCTGCTCCTTACTGGATTTACCAGCTACGTAACAGTAACATGCAGTTCTATCACAAAGGAGACTATTGTCCTGTGTTCAAAAGAAGACTAAAATAATTCTGAGGTAAACCAACTGTGTTGGAGATCTCAATAACATTCAAGTGGCTAAGCCTTTGAGTGCCAGAGGGGTACGCAACGCATTGCAGATCATTGCATTGCATACCCCTCTGGCACTCAAAGGGTTAAAGGTCTTATTTGAATGAATGGGAATTTGTATTGGTCTGCTATGGTGTAGGTGGTTTGCCCCAGTTTTCTATGGAACATATGGCCCTAAGTGTGGGCTGTCCTACACTCTATAAAGTGTCTAAAAGGTCATGGCCATTATGTAAACTGAGATTTGCGTGTTTGAATTGCAGAATCAGTGGGGAAGATGTATAAATACATGACCTTAGGCAAAAGCAATAATTGTTACGTAAGTGTTTTATTGCATACTAGTTTTAAAGCCAGTGTACACGGGCCAACACTGGCGGCGCTGCAGTCATGTGCAGTACTGACTGCCCACGCTACGGCTGATACGGAGCAGGGCACTCTGAATTCAGACCGTAGTCCTCTTTACGCACCTTTGTGCACAGAGAGGACTGCGATCTGAATTCGGTGCGCCCCGCTCCATATCAGCCGTGGCGCGGGCTGTCAGTACTGCACATGACTGCAGCGCGCACAGCCGTCTCTACTGCGCATGATGGCTTCTGACAAACATCCTTAGTGAATTATAATATAGGATGTTCTTGGTAATATGAACGTAGATGTTTACGTGACTTTCAAACATGTCTATTGATGTTCATAAAAAAATGTCAGTTGAAATTGCAATTTTTTTCTTAATTGAAAAAAAAACAAACAACATTTGTAAAACATGCTGATTTACTAAAAAGAACTGACGCAATTATGGACCATATCAACTGCATTATAAAATGGTCAATAATTTCTCCCACTGATGGATTTTTAACTCTTTGGATGCTTTGCAATGCATCGGAGACCTCCCAAGCAATTAGGAACTGTAAAACCCCCAATTAAATCAATGAAAATGTATGGGAATGCTTATATGACCCTCTACTCTGCCATTTCTTTAATCCAGTATTGCTCCAACCAGCCTCATTATGTGATGAAAATTATGGCAAACAGATGAGGCATGCAAACGTTGTCTTAACCTTTTGAGTGCCAGAGGCGTACACAACGTATTGCAAAACAATGCTTTGCACTCAAAGGGTTAAAATTGAAGCAGAATGTGACAGACATGATAAATTGGTTGCTAAAAAATTCTTACCATAGCCACATACGTTAATGATGTCATAGAAGTCATTTGCGGAGAGAGGTACTCTTCATTCACAAAGACCTTTATACATGTGTGCAATCATTTCTAACATGTAAAGAATGATAAAATGTAAAATGTATATCTCCCCAGTGTCTTTAAAAGCATTTTCCACAAGCATGGGTGAACTTTCTGGGTTGCTATGGTACAAGCACAGTCTGAGACTAAAACTATAGTGGCATGGAAATAAATCTAATTCCTAATTACATCAGTTATCTGTCCACTGATTGGAATTAGTATGTTTCCATCTATAAAGGATTGTTTGATGTAAAATAGGGTGGCATCATTATTGCACCTTACTCATCAACATATTTAAATATGTGTATAATTTGATATGTTATGCTAAAATTATTGTACATGTGCAATTTATATTTGTATAGTATGCAGACACACAGATTCATATGATATGATTCATTGTATGGCCCATATTTAAAAAGCTACAAAATAACCTGTACAGTACATTTTGTAACTCTGCCCTCCAAAACAGCAGATTTGAAAGCTCCTATTTACTAACATTTGAAGAATAATTCCCAAGCACTTAACAGTGCAAGTTGGAGAGCCAACTTCAATAGCTCCTGTTTATGATGGCAAGATTATATATCAGATGATATAACCCTATAATAGCCATTTATTTAAAAGATCATTAACACCTAAAATGAAATTAAAAGGGGTTATATACACTGAAATATAATGTACTCCAAGATAGCAAATGTAAAAAAAAGATAGATTTGATGTCAGATCTCGAAACTAAACCTCCTTGTATGAGATGACTGTGCTATGCAATCAATGACTGTTTACTTTTGTTTAGGAGAGTTTGTAATGAGGGGCACAAGCTTCTCTGTATAAAAATTCATACTTTAAGACAGCTCTTTCATTGGTTTCCCCTTATTTCTCTACCCTTGGTCCATTACCAGATCAAAACATCTTATTACTGATTTTATATTCAATTGAACATAATTTCATTATTTTTCATGTTTGTCAATATGTATATATAACAGGCCATATGGACATTTAAAGGGATAGTAATGTTTCATAATAAAAGCAGCTCTAATTAATCATCATAGTATTTGGACTTTGGAGAGTGTTATTTCAATTCTGTCAGAGTTGTAGTTCAAGAGTAATTCAATGACAAAGTATCCCCCTCCCTCCCCTTTTACTGATGTAACACTGTTCAGCCAGATCAGAAGGGAGGTGCCCAGGTAGACTGCAAAGAGGGACAATCTTCAATTAAGATAAGGGAAAAACCTGAAAAACTTCTCAAGGGGGCAGGGTTTTCATTGTTCTCAAAGGAAGAAGATTGTCCCCTTCTGTTATCTGTCTGGTCTTACAACCAGATTCCACATCTCAGAAGAGATGGTTTACACTAGGTAAAAGGAGCGGGAGGGGAAACTTTGCTTGTGAATATCTCTCAAACCATAAAGGTTTGAGAGATAGGACTTATATCGTTCATGTTTTTTTAATGCCTACAAAATAAAATAAAGGTAAAACGAAGTATTAATATCCCTTTAAGGCCTCTTTTAGGAGCGTAACATGGTTACAGAGGCTGCAAAGCATGAAAAAACTCATGAATTATGAATCATTGTGTGCTATGTTCTGCGTTTGTTGCAGACAGATGCAGCTTTAAATAAAATTTTGCTTTGACAATGTGATAATGTATCTCTAAATTTATGGTATGAAATTTCAGGGAATTGCAATGAAAATTCACAAGCATCACATGTAGCCACATTTTCCCTGTGATTTTAACACTTCTGTTTATACTGAGAGAGAAATCCTTGTTATACTATAGCACTAAAATTGCCCAGACCTTTTCATTTGCTTCAAAAACAGTTGCGCTACAAAAAAAAGTGTTGAAAAAGAGTTGTGCTACACAGTCATCTATTTGAAAGAGCCCTAAAAGCAGAAATTACATTTGTTATCTCTCCTTTTGGTAAGATTCCCTTTCTGATTATGTTTGAATTGGTCACCGAAAGCATTCCATAAATTTGCATAAAGGAAATACGCCATCCTAGGGAGTTAAAAAAAAAAAAAAAAAAAAAAAAGACGGTCAGTTTTATGTTTAAAATTAACTCTCAATATAAATAGTTGCATGAATTGATAATTTTCCTCTCAGAATTTCCATATAATGGGAGAGGTGTTTGCGCTTTCTGTGGAAAGTCAGGCAAAACTTACCTGCAAATGGTTTACCCCATTGATTTAAATGAGTGAAACCTTCCTGCAAATCATACTTCCCACCAACATGCTATTGCATGCATGCATAATAATAAACATGCATACACACAGACTTGTCTCAGATGGGTAGAGCATTTCAGTAGAAAGGGCCTTCTCCTGGGCATTACCATGGGAGGCAGAGACCCTGTTTTTCCTCTTAATTGCTTGCTGAGGTGAATATTAATGTGCATCTCTATCTATGTTCTGGCCATTCTCCTTGAAAAAGTGGGTTATTAGAATAAAGGTCACAGTAAGTATTATATTGTTGTGATATTAACCAAGACTTCATAACTATTCTCATATTCTTTGTTTATTTTTATTTTTCAATGGTTCACTTATGCCAGTAAATGTTTTGATAAGCCTTAAGTTTAATACAGATAATAACATAGTACAGAGCTATTTTTCTGGAAAAACTGGTGACAGTACTACCTAATGGAATTTTATTTTTGAACAAAAGTATGATATAGCATAATGATTTTTTATTTAAAATGTGCCAGTCCTAAATACCAGTGAACGCCGCTTCCAAAAAAGTGAAATATTGTGATGTAAAAGGGAGATTCCACTTGTTTCTCCCTCCATTAAATGGAACTATTTACAAAAACTTTTTTAGAGCCAAATTTGAACAAATGTATAAATCTGTATTCCCCCTAATTCCTGTAACACCTGATAAAGGGAGGGTAATACCGTTCCAAAATGCTTTATATTAATGTTTGCACTGCATCTAATAAACAAGGGCCAATTGCCCTTCTTCCCAGCCTGAGTGCAGTCTGCATCTTTGATAACTATTGCACACAGAGAAATGAATCAGAAAACTTAACAGAAATCTATACCAGCATCTGGACCTATACATTGAGAAGTTCCTCTTGCATAGTCACTAGTCAAGAATTAGTGTTGTGACCATGGGGAGGGGTATGATGCCTTCTTTAGGGTTACATGGGAAGTAAACCCAGATCCATACTTAATCACAGTTATTTCACATATTGTTTAAATTGGTCTACCTCTACTCGGTTAGTGATTATCTTAAAATATGACCCTTTTGGTAGCACTCGAGAACTGCAGTTCATCCACACTTTTAATTGGTCATGGATATTAAGATTGAAAAGGTTAAAAACCAAAATTTGATTTGCATTGCAAATTATTATCCCTAAGTGAACTGATTAGGTAATTTTCAAATACAAGTAATTCTTCATATAACAACACTTGGAGATCTGTTGTCCAGTCTGATTATGTATTCGTCCATTGCAGTTGTGCTAGAAAGTGATGCAACTGGTGTTCTTATTGGGCATTTATGCCTTAAACCCTTTGCATACTCCTCTGGCACTCAAAGAATTATGGATCAGAGGGGTGTTCACTGCATTGTTAAGTTTTAGAACTTAAAGGGTTAAGGCTGACAGATACTTGGTAAATATGTTTATTTGGTGCACAAGTGATTGCACTTGACATGGTGGAAGAATGCTCCTTGATAAAGTGGACTTGTTGCCTTGAATTCAAGTTTTATATCTGAAGAATTCATGTGTTACATTCCCTCAAAGCCCAGAAGATGCATAATGTGGGAGATATTGATACTTTCATTTCCAGAAAAAGTGAAAGTCTCTCAGTTGGTTTCATATGCTAATTAACCCTTTGAGTGCAGAGGAGTATGCAGCGCATTGCAAAGCAATGAGTTGCGTACCCCTCTTGCACGCAAAGGGTTACTGTATGTGCTGCACTGAGTGTATTTAGCATAAATTAACATACTATACGGCTCTCATCAAGCTTACATACAGATATAAAAGTATGAATATTATCTAAACAATACATCTGTCCATCTTTTGGATAAAATCATTCACAATTTTAAAGTGGATTTGTTACTACATTGTTTCTAGTCTCAATAAATGTATCTAATTAAATTGCCTCTCACTGTGCTTTTTGCTTTCCAATCAGTTTTATAATTTTAGAGATTTTTTTATTTAGTAGTTGGAGAATTTGCAGAGTTTTGTTTTTTGACCCGATCAGGTAACACATGCATAGTTACTTACTCATATGTCCAAAAAAATCACCTCTCTTTGTCTTCTTAGGTTTCTAGAACCTATCAGTTTCCACCAGAGAGGTGGAATGAATTGGTAAGGAGGGTTAATCATGCAAACCCTTTCAATATGGAGACTCCCACTGAGTGGAGGACTTGGAAATCTGACAGGTCCTCTTTAATTAACTTTTCAAACATTCAAATTTGAATTCAAAGTGACAGGAGCACTTTATGTTTAAAACGACTGCAGTAATTATGTTTAATGCCTTGGGAGATAGATGCATTCTGACACTCAAAAGGTTGATACACTTACTTATCAAAACACATCTAACAGATTGAATAAATTAAAGTTCCAGTAAGCACTGTTGATGCAGAAGATCTAAATGATCAGAGCCACAAGCTCTGATATCAGGTGCTGTGACCCAATCCATTGAGTTTTACGGTTGATGCTAATTTAATATCTCTCCAGGTGGGACAGTTAAGTGCATCTCTCTCGCTATGGGCTGGAAACTATTACCTGTGAAAAACATGGTAATGGGTTTTGTCTCCGAAAATCATATCATAGTTTTGAGGATAAAAAGCGGTTATAAATGTTGAAGGTTCAACAAGATAAGGCCTTAAGTTGGAAAGTACAACTGAGGAAATATACATATATGCTAAACAGAAATCCAGAATCACCTCCTATTGATTGACTTAGGTCACAAACTTGTCAGGAGGGAGGAAAACTGTCCAGTGGCCAAAGGTCCTGTCATACACATGTAACTTTGCCTACATTCTGCAGTGTTGAAGTAAATATTCTTTACGTAAAGTATAACTTTGTAGTTTTCTTCCCTTTGCTTAAAAACAAATCCGGTTCGTCAATAAGCCTCATTGTGCGTATGTGTCCATATGTGCAGATATAAATGTAAACATTAAAGGACAGGAATATATGTCATTGATAGTTAACAATCACACAGGGCAACTCAGAAGATTTTATGTTGTCGGACAGTGATTAAGACGAGTGTGTGATGGGGAAGGGTGGGGATTACATAAGATGTTAACAGGACTTGTGTTCCACAAAGGAGACACAGACTTCCTTGAGATCTATATATATATGTACATATAAAAAACCCACACTGTTGCTGTACTAGGCCAATCTCTTCAGTTTCCTGTACAACCAGGATATAAGGATGAAAGTTACGTCTAGAATAAAGACTGAACTTCCAACCTCCAGCTTTCTTATCTCGGACACACCTGCTGCAGAAATTTGCTTCAAAGGCATCCTTGGCTATTGATATATTTTGTTGTGCTTGATATCAGAATCACAGAACTGTGTGTTATTAATGATCGCCTTCCTTACAGACATTCTTGGCCTTTTGCTGGTGCATGAATGCAGAGAGAATTTATAAGAGAATTTATAGTCGATCTGCCTTACTAACATAGACACGCAAGTTGGTTGTAGCTGGTGAATCCAAACCAACATAATAATTACACTTTATTTGTAAAAGCATCTTAACGACAGAACTGTATTTAACCCCTTGGATGTTAGAGGCATTGCCGGTGCATTGCAACGCAACGCAGTGCAGATGTCAGTAGCATCTAAGTGGTTAAAGTGGAGCTGTCAGCTTGTAACAAATGTGATTTGAAAGATATTTCAGAATCCCATATATTTGCTTTAACATTATTTTTTACTTGAAATAATTTATTAGATATATAGCTCTAATTTTTTGTCAATTTATGCAAGTTAAACAGTGCTGGCTGGCATGCCTGCTACATTCAAACATTCCATGCTGCTTTCCCTCCTACCTGCTACTCCCTTTCTCTAGAATTATCAAATCTGCATACATTGACCAACTGACTCTCATTCAAATCTTGTTAAGATGAATGTTCCCACTGAGGTGAAATTGTGAACAGGTGACATTTCCAATTCAAAGGCACAGAAAAGCTACATGATATGCTTTCCAGGCATCCCACCAAACATTTTGGGGCTTTCTATCTCTGCCTACAGTGCCCACATGACTCCTTGTATCTTACTCAAATTATCTGAACTAACAGATTTTTTTTTAATTCAAGAATCAATGTTGGAACTTTAGTATTGCAATAATACCTTAATCAACACAAATATTTGTAATTCTGGACTCTGAACTGTATAGCGTCTGTTTGTGATATAGATTATATGCAGTGATGGACCACCCATGAACCCTATGACTCCCTCAAATCCAGGGCCCTTTTTCTGGCTAACTGGAGCCAGTCCTGATTCTTTAAAATGACTTTTGAGAGGAATTGTCTGATTTAAAAAAAATGTGTGGTATCCAGGTGGAACAGACAAAAATGCAGTCACCTCAAGGATAAACTGAACTTACTATTCTGTCATAGCAAAAGTACAAACCTTCAAGCAGAATCTATAATGACATGAAAATTATTTCCAAATCAGTACTAGTACTTACACTGAGCAATCTTTACATCTCAGGTGGCTTTAGGAAAGGTGTCCTTATCCCCACCTATTAGCACTCCCCCCATCCTCGTATAAGATGCAAGAAGGAGAGCCGCACTCGTCCAACTGACCAGATAGGGATAAAAACAGCTTTATTCCGATCACTAAACACAAACAATACACATAGTAAAGGTCCTAGGTGTTTCGCACATGTGATGCTTAATCATAGGCCCCATTCAAACTACTCATCTGTTGACTACTTAAGGGTTCACAGGAAACCTGTGAAACCTTAAGTAGTCAACAGATGAGCCATTTGAATCAGGTCTACAATTAAGCACCACATGCGCGAAACTCGTAAGACCTTTACTATGTGTATCGTTTGTGTTTATTGATCAGAATAAAGCTGTTTTTACCCCTATCTGGTCAGTTGGACTAGTGCGGCTCTCCTTCTTGCATCTTATATGAGGATTGAGACGGCCTAACCTGTACTGCGACAAATTACAAGCATTGGCGGTGAGTGTTTTCTATTCTTACATTGACGTGAACTGACCTTAGTTTATTACATTGCCTACACTATAGTGCCACCAGTTTCTCTCACACTTCCCCATCCTCACCTGGCTCTAATGCTAGCCTCATCCACTGTTGCCTAGCAAAGAAAGTACACAAAGTGTGAATAATACTTTATAATAACTTTATAATAATAGAATGAGCTATGTTTACACAGCCAGTGTGTCAGATACAAATGTGCCACTCTCTCCCCAAACTGTCACTGCCTACCAGGAAGTACTGGCTAATATGTATAAACTGATAAATAAATAAAGCTAAACAGTTAATAAAATATATATATTTTAAGCAATGATTAAACTAAATATATTATTTTGAAAGCTCTTTGAAAATAAATCGAGTTGTCATAAAGTATTAGTTAATCTTTAAATGAGCAGTAAAGTGTTTTTATGAAAATCTATGTTTTAGGGATTTTCCTGCTGAGCAAAACAATTTCACCCCTACTTTTAGCAGTTGTTTTATTCAAAAGTTTCCATTCAAACTGTCAGAAAGTGATGAAGCTGTTACTATCCCATTCTTATGAAGAAACATTGTCAGTGACTCTCCACTCCCATAGAATGCAGTACAATAACTGCCTGAACACAAAGGGGGGTGAGGTACTAAGGGTCGATGGTATGACAATGTGTTTCTGGAGATGGATGCGGCTCAAGCACATTGCCTTGGCAATACAGACATCCAATGCTATTTGCACAAAGAATGATTCAATGGGGGATTATTTACCCATTAGTATGCAGAGTTGTCTTACTACTGGCGATGTGTAACGGATGCCTCCCTTACCCATCACCAGCAGTTCAACATCCTTGAAGTCTGAGAGCATCCTGTCTGCTCCCCCCATTTGCCCACTGGGGGAGTGCAGAGGATCCACTCAGACTTCAGCACCACAAACAGCATCCCTCTCTAACCATTTCAGTGCATTACATACCTCTGTGGCAGTGAACAGGGCAGGACCAGACCTATGACAGAAAATAGGTCAAAGTGAACCAGAAGAAGAAAACAGATCACTAAAGTAAGTAGAGCTGAGATAATAGAGTGGATACATCCTATAAAGAAGTAAACCATATGTACCAACTTATGAATCATCACAACAAGGACTAAAGACAGTGTAAAGAAAACACGCATCTGTAGGTTCACGATCACAGGTGATTGGTTGCTATGGTAATCTGCTTTGACAACTAAGGCTTCAAAGCTCCCAATCATGAGTGGATGAAAGTAGATATGACTTTGCCATGCTGCACAGCTGGCATCTGCTCACATCCGCTTATCTCACCAAACACTGCATTGTGTCCAGCGAGATGAGCAGATGTGAGGGGATGCCAGCTGTGTAGCTTTGTGAAGGTACATCTGCTCTCATCCATTCATGATTGGGAGACTTGGTTGTCAAAGCAGATTACCATAGTAACCATATACCTTTGATCATGGACATACAGATAATGTTTTTTAATTCTGATCATATCCGGGAACCTTCTAATTTTTGGATGCCAGAGAAATACCCAGTGCCACGGATAGGCATGTACAATTGAAGCTTTTTTCATCATACAGGGGCAGGGCTTGTTTGGGAGTTTGTCCAAACTATGCTATTTGCATTATAATCTGGGTGGGCTTACTGGGATGGTACTAAATTGGTAGGATTAGTGGCAGGTTTGCTAATGTGGCAAGGAAAGTGGGAGGAACAGGTGACAGAAGGCAGAATGGGTGGGAAAGTGGGTGGAATAGTGGGTGGTGTTACCACAGCCCTCCATTCCAGAGTATCAGCCTCTGTAAGTGGTTAAGAATATCTATTGTAATCTCTCCCTACATGCCTACGAGCACTGCTGTAACTACTTGGAACTCATGTGCATTAAAACAGAGAAAACATTGGTTTCTGTAACTTGATAGTGAGTTCTTTCAGAGCTGGCACAGAATACATTATCCAGATTATAACCTAAAGCTGCATGCCCTTCACCAAAGTCATGTCTGTCCTTCTATCAATGTGTAAAAATGCTTTACCAAAGGGTATTGAGGATTAGATGGGTGTGGAGACCTCTCCAAAGGTAAAGGGATTGGAGGAACTGAGTTATAAAGAGAGACTAGCCAAACTGGGTTTGTTTACATTAGAGAAGAGACGTCTAAGGGGTGATATGATTACTATTTGCAAATAAATTCAAGGTCAATACTAAGAACTATCCAATGAATTATTTACGCAAAGAGCTGAGCTAAGAACAAGAGGCCATCAATTAAAACTAGAGGAAAGGTGCTTTTGACTAAAACAAAGGCAGGGATTCTTTACAGTAAGGGATGTAAGGCTATGGAATTCTTTGCCTCGGGAACTGCATTCAAAAAAGCAATGGATGCCTATCTAGCACAGAACAATATTGAAAATTATGACAGATGGCTTCAAAGCAGATAGGATATTGATCCAGGGAACTATTTGACTACCAAATGGAGTCAGGAAGGAATACATTATTCCCCCCACACACACACACTTGGGGCTAGATTGGAAATGGCTCCAGAGGGCTTTTTTCCCTTCCTCTGGATCAACAGGGGTGTTTTTGGCATGGGCTGGACTCGATGGACGCATGTCTTTTTTCAACCTCATCTACTATGTTACTATGTCCCCGGAGACCCAATAATTGAATCTGAAAAGTGGAGTATCTGGTGCAGATCAGGAGAGTTGCGGATCTGATTATGATGTGGCAGGTCTGATTATGATGTGGCTACTCATTTCACTGCCTTTTCTCCTTGTTTTGCTGATACATAAGAGGGCACATTTGCTTACCTCTTTAGAGGGTTTTTTCTACTCTTTTTTATGATCTCATCTCTACTTAATTTAGTGCTATTTTTTTTTCCTTTTCGACCGCTCTGAACTACTTCTTATAGGTTTAGTCCTGCCTTTTCACTGCCACAGAAGTAGGTAATGTGCATCTCTATGGCACTGAAAGGGTTTATGGAGGGCAGATGCTGAGTCTGCTCTTTAGCAGAGACAGCAGCTGTGTCTGCTCTTTAGCAGAGACAGTAAACTGTCCTCTGGCTCCATTGAGAGCTACAGGATGATCGCCACATTGCTACCCTCAAGTTGATGATGTTGAGACTGTGAACTCTGACAGCTAAGGTAGTTATTGGAGTTTAGTGTATGTGGTGAACAGTGACATTAACATATAAACACACCCACAGGAAAATGACAATGGCTCATTAAACTGCATTTCCATATGCAAATGAGCCATTGCCAAGCAAAATTGCAAGCCTGTTGAAGACATTGTGGATTCATGGTGATATATCAGTGGTTTGGAGCAGATTGGTGGTGGATTTACGGGAATATGATGGCCAAAATATTTCAGTGCATACTAATGACTTGTCATTGACACAAATATGCCACAATATCACCATCCTGGCCCCTTATTGACCTTTAGTTCATCTCCCCCTGTGATCTACAAGTGAACTTTCTAACCACAAGAGGGCACTGTTCATGAAAAAAAAAACATTGTGGGGATGGGGGATATCCAGCAGTCCTCTGGTATCCCTCAAGACATGATGCAATAGGGAGTTGCCTACTCTATCTAATGGAAATTCAGGCCCTGATCTTAAATGCGTTGGATACCTTTCTGGCACTCAAAAGGTTAATAAGTTATCCCCATGCCTTCTGGGGATTACACTTCATCTCTCTTTCTGACACTGTATATTAAATGTTTCTTAAATGCATATGGTGTTTTGCAGAGAAAGGAAGCACCATCACTACAATTGGGAAATTAATATAAATAATGTAATAGCTTTAAAATGTAGTAATGTTTATATAAAATGTTTTATTCGTGGATTCTGTAGAGTTAAAGACTGTGAATGATATCTGTCACACTCTAGTTCTGAGTAGTTTTTAAAAAACTTTTATTATTTTAATATCCCCTCCATGTCACGTAATGATTTTAGCCCCTTTTGCAGTGAAGGGGTTGACTGGGCAGACCAACCAGGATGTACTTAGTAGCTATGGCAACCCTCTGATCACTGACATACAAGGAAGCATTTACCTCTGTGAGCAGTTTAAATATGTCCTGAGCACTAACTGAGTGGTAGTCAGTTCTCATGGCACATCAAAACAGTTCAATCAAAAGCAAATGTATGTGTACAGTACTTGAAAGCTCAGTTAATTGCTATGGCAACAGAGCCCCTCTGAATTAGTGGACTGGACTAGCCGTTTCACTGCAGAATGGACTGAGATTATTGAAAGGGGGTGGAGGAGGTGTGATATTAAAACATTAATACCTTTTAAATCAGTATTTCCTTACCTTAGACTTCTGGGAAAAACAAACAGTGCAGGCTTTTACGATAACCCAGCTGGATCACAGGTAGGTAACCATTGGCTCATTCATAATGAATCTACCTGTGTTCAATTACAGACATTCTTAAAAATTGACCTGATGATGTGCCCTGAGGATTTGAGGTGAGAATCACTGTTGAACTTTTCTTCTGACAGTTATTTTCCAAGTAAAAGAACCACTATTATAAAATATAACTTACTCATTCATATAAAATATTTTTAACATCCACAGATATGTTATGTAAAAGTTTCCACTTCCTGATAGAAGGAAAGATTTTATATTGCATGTATAGTTTTTCACCAGGCCAGGGGGAAACAAATTTACTGTGAACTCGCCACTTCTTGGTCAGCTGTAATGTAACTGTTCTGTCCAAAACACTGCAGGAAGCAGGAGCACAAGAACATGGGGGGATGTATTAAACTGAGTAATAAAGAAAAGTGTCTGTAAAGTTGTTTCAAATCTCAAAGTAACACAAGGACACAGGGATATATATATTTTATATAGATATATATATATATATATATATAGAGAGAGAGAGAGAGAGAGAGAGAGAGAGAAAGAGAGAGAGAGATAGATATAGAGTGATATATATGTATAGATATATATATTTATTTATATATAGATATATATGTAACGGGCCGCATTTCCCATTAGGCTGAGTAGGCGAATGCCTAGAGCTGCAAATTTTGAGGGCTGTCTGTTCTGCCCTGTTCTCTAGGTGCGGCCAGAGCAGTCTCGATATTCTTGCACCAATTAATATAACCCTTTTTATGCTATTAACCCTTTGGATTTCAGAGAAGAGCAATTCATTGGAGATTTTTCTAGCAACCAAGGGGTTGAAGGTTTTTTTTCCTTGCTTGTTAAAGTGCAAGTGTATTTTCTCTACTAGGAAATAGTGGAATAGGATGGGAGTGGGGTCATGTAAGGAGTGGCATTGTGGCCATGGGTGGAGCTATGGGCACCTGAAGTGCATTGCCTAGGGGTGTCTGGGAAGTAAATCTGGCTCTGTATATGTATAATCATTTAGTAACATATTAGTTGAGTGCCAGCTCCTGTTAATTGACTTTTTGAAATGTGGAAGAGAAATGGTCTTGTCCAAATAAGAATTATGTTGCAGTGTTTGTATGATGAAGTTCACTAATAACACTAAAAATAAAGGCTGTTTAGTGATTAAATCTTAACACCAGATATAACCTGTTCATAATGGAAGTATAGCGTTTTATATATATATGTGTGTGTGTGTGTGTGTGTGAAACATTGGGGGTGATTTATAAAAAACATTCTTAGTCCTTTAAGAATTGTTGTTAAGTCATGCCAACTGGTGATGTCAGATCTGATTAAGAAATGAGTAAGGGCATCGCTATAAATACGGCGTTATTATTCTGATGTTAACACCCAGAATGCTTAAGTGGGGTATGCAACACACTGCTTTTGCAATGTGTTGGATACCCTCTGGCACTCAAATGGTTTAAGAACAGATTATAATTGGTGTTCAGATTCTGGTGAAAATCCTATCACTAAATTGTCACAGTTAGTGATATTTCTAACTTTTAACATTTCTTAAACTGGCATTAGTAACTTTTTAAATGCCAAACAATTTTCTCAGAATTTTCTCAAATAAATACATATTTATAGTAACTTTATTTCTTTACATATATATGACCAATCGTTGCGAATTTTCGGTTAATTTTACATATACTCTAAGAATGGTTTTCATACACCCCCAATGTGCCTTATGTGTAAAAGTGGAATAGTGCAATTCAACTACACCATAGGGGACCGCATGACAATTCTCCAAGTTGCCATTTATTTTATTGTGACTTTTAACCCCTTGAATGCTAGACAGGTCTTCAGGACAGTGTGAAACAATGTGCTGGGGATTTCACTAGCAATTAATGGATTAAAAGTTCCATTTGAATCAAATAGCCTTTTTATTTGTACTCTTTGGGGCAGATGACTGCTCCTGAATGACTGTTTTTTCTTTTGTTCACAAGGCTGATTATTTGTCTTAACTTTCTGGAAACAACAAATGCAATATTAAAGGGATAGTAATACTTAATTTGCATAAAATTATATATTGCATGGTTATCCTCCTGAGTAAAACAAGGGTACTCCCACTGCTGAGAGGTGTTTTATTCAAAAGTTGTTACAGCTCAGACATTAATCTTTTTAGTTGCAGTATCACAGTGGCCTGAAATGTTGCAGTGATGCTGTTGCTATACTTTCCTATAAACACCTCTGTTCAGTTGACCATAAAACTCTACCTGATTGTAAAGCAACAGCGCCGCTGGGAAATTTCAGGCCATTGAGATACTGCACCTAAAAAAAGTAATGTTTGAGCCGCAATAACTTTTGACGAAAACTCCTGCCATCACTAGAAGTACCCTCATTTTACTGAGGATTATAAACCGTACTATATACAGTACGTTTGTCTAGATATTAAGTGTTACTATCCCTTTAAATATCTTACATTCTATCAAGTTATGGGAACTTGTACCTGTATACCTTAGATCATATCTTGTATCAAATATGTATATATAAAACCATAATCTAATCTTGGCTTGCTGTGGAGGCCTTCCGCCCACTAACCAGCCACAGGTGCTTGGATCAAAACATCTGAACCTCTGATTCACTCATCTGTGCTCAGAGGAGTAACTAGTCATTGGAGGGTGCCAGTGCAAAATATACTTTTGGTCCCTTAACAGAATAATATTCTCTCAGGGGCACAACTAATGGAGCTCTCTGGATGATGACCCCCCTTGGATGCTGGGTGTCAGCACAACTACAACCCCTGAAGTTACTCCCTTGTCTGTGCTCTAACAGGGAAATCCCCAAGTCTGTTAGTAGGCCCAGAGGGCAGATTTGAGAAACACTCTGGCCTTATGCAATAAAGCAAAATGGGACAATTCTTAAGCAAACCACCATAGGGGACATATAAACATTCTCATTGATGTAAATGGGGCTTTTTTTATTCCATTAATGCTAGAGGGGTATCCAATGCATTGCTTTGCAATGTGTTGTAAATTTATCTGGCTCTCGGGGGTTAAAACACTGCATTTAAATCAATAGGAATTTTGGTAAAGTTTTTTTATCTACACAATTGTTTGTATTGTTCTCCTAGAGTGGAGTGAGGGACCAGCTGGCAATGAAGGTGTTAATCTAAAAACTGTCAGTCTCCCCTTATCATCCCTGAGGCTGCTTTACTAAGAACGATGTGTAATTATGGGGAGATCCCTCATGGAACTGATAAAGTTCCTCCTTAGTATTAACCAATTGAATGCTAGAGAGATCTCCAACACATTGCTTCACAAAACATTGGAGATTTATCTAGTATTCAAAGGGTTAAACAAACATTTAAATCAATGGGCATTTGGGAAATGTTTATGTGTTCCTATGGTACAGTTGGTTTGATCCATAATTGTTCATCTGTGCCTTTATTCTTAAGGGACACTATAGCTAACCCTATGAGTGCCAGAGGGGTGCCCAAAACAATGCAACCTTAACACCCATCTGACACACAAAGTGTTAAATCGTGATCTTTCATATGATGGTAGTTTAAATTTTTGCATCAGTGTCCCATTAGTATTTTGGCAGTAAAGAGGTTAATGCAATATCTGTCAAGCTCCTTTTTATTGTCACTGAGGTTCATGTACTAAAAGAAGTGGCATAAATCCGGAGCAAACCAACTACACTACAAGGAACAAATAATCTCCAGGAAACATTTTCTAAATAAATATTGGTATTGATTTGAACAGGACATCTAATGCAAGAGAGGTCACCAACGCATTGCTTACTTTAGTGGGGTTCAATGTCCCACTTGAATCAATGGGAATTTGAGAAATGTTTATTTGTTGTTTCTGATGTACTTGGTTTGCTCCAGAATAGCGTCACTTTCTTAGTACATCAGCATCACTGAGTAAAGATTTTTTCTTTTATGGTTGTTGAAGAGACTGTGTACACGGGCCACAGTGCCACCCAGCAACAGCAGCAGTGCAGTCATGCACAGCAGAGACTACCCACACTGCCCCTGATACGCAGGGGGGCTCAGAATTCAGACTATAGTCCTCTCTGGGCACAACTATGGTCTGAATTTGGAGCCCCGCTCCGTTATCAGCCATGGCGCGGGCAGTCTGTAGTGCGCATGACTGCAGCTCGCGGAGCAGTCTCTACTGCGCATGACGTCTTTTGACAAACACACACTTAGCAAATTATTATATAGTATAAGCCAAAGTGTTCAGTGCAATGGATGGGAGTGTAGTGACGTCACTATGTAGAACAGGCCCATAGTTATAAATCTGGAGTTATTCTGGAGTAAACCAAGTGCACCATAGGGAACAAATAAAAACTGACGTTAAATGAAATTGGGCTTTTAACCCCACTGAATGCTAGAGAGGTATTAAATGCATTCATTGGAGACCTCTCTAGCATTCAATGGGTTAAAAAGCTCTGTTCAAGTGTATGGGAATTTAGGAATGTTTACTTGTCCCCTATGGTGATGTTAGTTTACTCCAGAGTGAGTCCAGTTTGCTTTTATAACTCTGGGCCAGGGTTTGATGCAATAGGTTGGATAGTGCACAATGCCCCATTTGTGTAAAAGGCAAGTGGTGCAACACCTGGGCAAACCAACTGAACCATAGGGGCAAATACATTTTTCCCAACTTTCCAGTGATTTAAACTGGGCTTTTTGCTTATTTTTAACACCTTGAATGCTAGAGAGGTCTCTGCTTTGGAAACATCACTAGCATTCATGGGGTTAAAAGCTTAATGTGAAACATTGGTAATTTTCAGTTGTTCCCTATAATGCAGTTGGTTATCTCCAGCATTGCTCCATTTTCCTTTTATACACATGGGTCAATGAGGCTGATGTACTGGAACTTCTAGGGCAAACCAATTGCAGGACAGGGGACACATAACAGTGCAGTTATTATGGGGCAAACCAACTGCACCGCCGGGAACAAATGAACACTCCCCAAACCACCATCAATATAAAGTGGGGTTATAAACTCTTGAACGCTAGAGAGGTCTCCAGTTCATTGTGAAGCAATGCAGTGAAGACTCTCTCCTGCCATTCAATGGGGTTAAAAAGCTCTATTCAAGTGCATGGGAATTTAGGATTTGTTTTATTTGTCCCATGTGGGGAAGTTGGTTTACTCCAGAATAAATCAGGTTACTTTTATAAATATGGGCCATGTCAGCTCATTTAAATGAGGAGTTTAGCCCCCTTTATGCTACATATGTCTGGATGTATTGATTCCAATGCATGGGGGACCTCCCTTTAAATCAATGGATTTTTTTTTACAATGTTTAGTTCTCCCCTACAGTGCAATTGGTTTCCCCAGAACTCCTTCACTTTTCTTTGCAAAACAGGGCCCTATGGAAAGCACAGTCAGAGGAGGTTATGGGACCCCCTTGCTCTCCCACAGTTAGGGCCCTATGTTCAAATGAAAATTGGAGGAATTCTGGGACAAACAGTTTGCACTATGGGAAGAAATAAAAATTCCAAACATGTTCAATGATTTAAAATAGGAATTTTAACCCTTTGAGTGTTAGAGGGTCTCAAGCACTCATTTGGTTTAAAATTACTATTTAAATCAATGAGAGTTTTTAATTCTCCCCTATAGTCACTTGGTTTGCCCTAGAATTCCTCCTCTTTTCATTTGTACATATGACCCTGTTAGTATTTTGTCAGTGATTGACACCTGTGCAGCAGAGGGGGTAATAACTGCGCTGCCTGGCCCTCTGGGACACCCCTGGTGTAGTTGGTTCAGTGCTTAGCACTCAGACCTCCATGATGGGTGTGCGCCTACACAGAATTCTAATGCTGGGAACCTGCAACTCGTCATATGCCTGGGAGCAAAGCAAGCTTGATCGCAGAGTGTTGCAAATAATCCGTGTTTGCACTTGGCTGTAATTGGCAACATCTAGCCGAATCCACCCTTATTTAACCTTTTGAGTGCTAGAGAAAGGTGTACTACACACAGTTCCACATCCTCCTGGTATTCAGTTGGTTAATGTACCCAGTTTCCCCCCCTCAAAAAAAAAATATCGAACGACTTTTGGTTTTCTAATGTAATATGATATAAACCACTTGAGCACCATATAATGTAACTGTATTATGATCATTATATACATCCTATATAATAATTCCCTAGGAAGTCTGTCACCATGCAGTCGACCAGTCTGTACTATGCAAGATTGCACCATGTGAGTGAGGCGACTCAAGACTGTATCGCTTGGATCAGTGAGGTACCGGCCTCTTAACCCTTTGAGTGCCAGAGGGGTCCGCATCTGGTATTCAGAGGGTTAACAGTACCCGGACCTTGGCCCGTGTACAGGGCTTTTACACTAGTGTGTGTGTGTATGTATGTGTGTGTATATATTATATATATATATATATATATTAGTGATGAGCGAGCACCCCAATGCTCGGATGTTCGGGTGCTCTGACCGAGCACCCCCTGAGGCTCGAGTGCTCGGCCGAACACCCGAGCCCCATTGAAGTCAATGGGAGGACTCGAGCATTACACCAGGCACCCCCTGCTCTGATGAGGGGAGGGTGCCTGGTCCATAGGAAAAGGGCAGAAAAAGATGGAAACACTACAGAAATGGTTCAGGGACAGCATAGGGAGGATGTCTGGATGCACCTTGGACTCCAACATCGCTGCTGGGAACGATCTTTCGCCCGTAGTACGCCATTTTTACAGACTGACCGTAAAACACACAAAAAGGAAAATAAAAACGACTTTAGGCGAAAAATTGTTACCAAACAGTATTTGCTGTATATTTACTTGTATATCATCTGCAAATTCTCCCAAAAATTTCATCGATTTTCTGAAGTGAGGCCATGATTAAGAGGGAAACGTGCGCAGAGGCAAATTATCCCAAAAATTTCCTTGATTTTCAGAACTGAGGCCATGATTAAGAGGGAAACGTGCGCAGAGGCAAATTCTCCCAAAAATTTCCTTGATTTTCAGAACTGAGGCCATGATTAAGAGGGAAACGTGCGCTGAGCTGACCATCTAAAACATTATGGGTGAGGGTCTGCTGCAGAGCTGACCATCCTAAACATTATATGCGAAGGCCCGCTAGTGAGCTGACGCTATAAAACATTATATGCGAAGGCCCGCTAGTGAGCTGACGCTATAAAACATTATATGCGAAGGCCCGCTAGTGAGCTGACGCTATAAAACATTATATGAGAGGGCCCGCTAGAGAGCTGACCCAATAAAACATTATATGAGAAGGCCCGCTGGTGAGCTGACCTATATAAAAATTGTCAAACAGGGCCCGCTGGTGAGCTGGCCCTATATAAAAATTATATCACAGGGCCCGCTGGTGAGCTGGCCCTATATAAAAATTATATCCCAGGGCACGCTGGTGAGCTGGCCCTATATAAAAATTATATCCCAGGGCATATGGAAGAGGAGGAGGAGGATGAGAACATTAAGAGTCAACCATATACCCGTTTTTGGGGTGGAAGGGGTGAATGGGAATACAGAGTATTCCCATCATTGTAAATAACATATATAAAGTGAGTTTATGTTCCCCCGGGGCTTTCCTCCAGTGGAGTGGAGAAGTCAGGGGAAATCCAGGCCTTGTTCATTTTTATAAGTGTCAACCTATCAGCATTGTCGGTGGAAAGGCGGATACGCTTATCTGTTATGATGCCACCAGCAGCACTAAATACCCGCTCAGACAGAACGCTGGCGGCAGGGCAGGCCAGCACCTCCAAGGCGTAGAGTGCCAGTTCATACCACGTGTCCAGCTTGGACACCCAGTAGTTGTAAGGCACAGAGGGATCATTGAGGACGCTGACACGGTCTGCTACGTACTCCTTCACCATCTTCCAAAACTTTTCCCTCCTTGTGACACTAGGCTGCGCATCAGGGTGAGGGTGCTGGCGGGGTGTCATGAAGGTGTCCCACGCCTTGGAGAGTGTTGCCCTGCCTTTCTCGGAACTGCTGTGTGCTCCCCTTTTCTCCCCTTCTCGGTTGGCCAAGGTAGCACGTACTCTGCCGCCAGCGTTGTCAGATGGAAAATTTTGGAGCAATTTTTCAACAAGAACCTTCTGGTATTGCACCATTTTGCTTGTCCTCTCCACCGGAGGAATGAGAGATGAGAAATTCTCTTTGTAGCGGGGGTCCAGAAGGGTGAACACCCAGTAATCCGTGTTGTCTAAAATGCGTACAACGCGTGGGTCACGGGAAAGGCAGCCTAACATAAAGTCAGCCATGTGTGCCAGAGTACCAACAGTCAAGATTTCGCTGTCCTCACCAGGAGGCTGACTCTCAATATCCTCATCCTCTTCCTCCTCTTCTGCCCACCCACGCTGAAGAGATGGAACTAAAGTTCCATGGCTACCCTCTGTAGCGGAGGCAACCGTGTCTTCCTCCTCCTCCTCCTCCTCCTCCTCCTCCTCCGCCTCCTCCAATTGTCGCTGAGAAGACGAAGTGAGGGTGCTCTGGCTATCACCTTGTGTAAGCTCTTCCTCCCCCATTTCCACCTCTTCCACATGCAAAGCGTCGGTTTTAATTGTGAGCAGCGAGCGTTTCAGTAGACACAGAAGTGGGATGGTTACACTGATAATAGCGTTATCGCCGCTCACCATCTGTGTCGATTCCTCAAAATTGCGTAAAACCTCGCAGAGGTCTGACATCCATTCCCACTCCTCACTTCTGATTACAGGAAGTTGAACGGAGAGGCGACGACCGTGTAACAGCTGGTACTCCACTACTGCCCTCTGCTGCTCACAAAGCCGGGCCAACATGTGGAAGGTGGAGTTCCAGCGCGTGCTCACGTCACACAGCAGCCGGTGAGCTGGCAATTGTAAGCGCTGCTGCAGCTTCAACAGGCCGGCCGAAGCTGTAGATGACTTACGGAAATGTGCACACACGCGGCGCACCTTGGTCAAGAGATCATGCACATTGGGGTAGGTTTTTAGAAATCGCTGCACCACTAAATTAAATACATGCGCTAGGCATGGTACGTGTGTGAGCTTGCCGAGCTCCAAAGCCGCCACCAAGTTACGCCCATTATCACACACAACCATGCCTGCTTGCAGGTTGAGTGGCGAGAGCCACTGCTCGGTCTGGTGACTAATCCCCTGCAACAGCTCTGAGGCCGTGTGCTGTTTGTCCCCAAGGCAGATCAGCTTCAGCACGGCCTGTTGACGCTTCCCCACTGCAGTGCTACACTGCTTCCAGCTACTGGCTGATGGGGGAGTGGCGGTGTGTGTAGAGAATTCGGAGGTGGAAACGGAGGAGGAGGAGCCAATAACGTAGGTGCTGGTGGAAACCCTGATGGAGGTAGGGCCCGCAATCCTCGGCGTGGGTAGCACCCGTGCCATCCCAGGGTCCGAGTCGCTCCCAGCCTCCACGACATTCACCCAGTGTGCCGTCAGGGAAATGTAGCGTCCCTGGCCACAAGCACTTGTCCATGTGTCAGTCGTTAAGTGGACCTTCCCAGTAACTGCGTTGGTCAGGGCACGGGTGATGTTACGGGACACATGGTGGTGTAATGCGGGGATGGCACACCGGGAAAAGTAGTGGCGGCTGGGGACCGCGTACCGAGGGACAGCTGCTGCCATCAGGCTGCGGAAGGACTCAGTGTCCACAAGCCTAAATGGCAGCATTTCGATGGCCAGTAATTTTGAAAGGTGTGAGGTTAGTGCTATGGCCTGTGGGTGGGTGGCTGGGTATTTTCTCTTGCGCTCAAATGCCTGGGGTAACGACATTTGGATGCTGTGCTGGGACAGGGAAGTGGATGTGGTCGCTGATGGTGCTTCAGATGGTACAGGTGCAGGGCGGGAGGTATGCGGGCCTGCGCCTTCGACAGGCGATTGGCCGGCACCGAAAACAGGGGAAGAGGAGGCAGTGGTGTGGCCTGCAGACACAGATGGGCGATCCAGGCGTTCCTCCCACTTACTACGGTGCTTGGATGCCATGTGTCGGATCATGCTGGTGGTGGTGAGGTTTCTAGTGTTCATGCCTCGGCTCATTCTGGTGTGGCACAGGTTGCAAACTACAAATCTTTTGTCGTCCGCACTTTCCTTAAAAAAACGCCATACCGCGGAACACCTACCCCTTGGCAAGGTAGATTTACGCAAGGGGGTGCTCCGTGGAACATTTGCGGGCCGGTTTGGTGCGGTCCGCCTTCTTTCTGTAGCCACACCACTGCCTCTTCCAGCCTGTTGCGGTGCTGCAGATGGCTCACCCTCAGGACTGCTGTCATCGCTCGGCTCTACACCTTCCCAGGTGGGGTCAGTCACCTCATCGTCCACCAAGTCCTCCTCCACTTCCTCACTCTGATCATCCTCCTCAAGTCTTGATCCCACCACATACTCGGTCATTGACAACTGTATAACATTCTCCTCAACAAGGTCTTGAGAAGGAAATAGTGGTTGATTTAATGGCAACTGTGTCTCATCATCATCATCATCATCCACTACTTCCTTTGACCTTAAATGCCGTTCACATCTGTCATCTTCTTGTGATTGGGTAGCCTCTAGAGGTTGTGAATCAGGGCACAAGATGTCATGTTCCTCTGCAAGCGTGCTTGGAGAGAGGGTCAAATGAAGGATTGGTGATGAGACGAGCTCATCACTATATCCCAGTGTGGGATCACTTCTTTGACCAGACCGTCTATGGTGGGAGGAAGGATGATCAGAGTGAGGATTATGTTGACCAGACTCTTGGCTACTGAGAGTGGACTTGGTGGAAGACAGGGTGGTGCTTAACCGACTGGAAGCAGTATCAGCTGTCATCCAACCGACCACCTGTTCGCACTGGTCGGACCTCGAGAGTGATGTCCTGCGACGCCCTGTGAAATCAGACATGAAGCTAGGTATGGTGGATGTCTTTCTTTCTTGTGCTCTGGCACCAGGCACAGTTTCTCCGCGTCCTGACCCGCGCCCTGAACTTTCAGGATCACGTCCACTTCCCCGTCCCTTTTTACCCGCCTTCTTCATCTTACACGATATATATGACTTTAATATATATGAGTTTGAAAACTTAACAGTATTTCTTACTATTCTGCAACTCTGCAGAGTACACAGAATAGGCTGCTAAACGGCGGTGAAACACACTGAATGGAATATGTGACTTTAATATTTGAGTTTGAAAACTTAACAGTATTTCTTACTATTCTGCAACTGTTCAGAGTACACAGAATAGGCTGCTAAACGGCGGTGATACACACTGAATGGAATATGTGACTTTAATATTTGAGTTTGAAAACTTAACAGTATTTCTTACTATTCTGCAACTCTGCAGAGTACACAGAATAGGCTGTTAAACGGCGTTGAAACACACTGAATGGAATATGTGACTTTAATATTTGAGTTTGAAAACTTAACAGTATTTCTTATAATTCTGGAACTGTACAGAGTACACAGAATAGGCTGTTAAACGGCGGTGAAAGACACTGAATGGAATATGTGACTTTAATATTTGAGTTTGAAAAATTAACAGTATTTCTTACTATTCTGCAACTCTGCAGAGTACACAGAATAGGCTGTTAAACGGCGTTGAAACACACTGAATGGAATATGTGACTTTAATATTTGAGTTTGAAAACTTAACAGTATTTCTTATAATTCTGGAACTGTACAGAGTACACAGAATAGGCTGTTAAACGGCGGTGAAAGACACTGAATGGAATATGTGACTTTAATATTTGAGTTTGAAAAATTAACAGTATTTCTTACTATTCTGCAACTCTGCAGAGTACACAGAATAGGCTGTTAAACGGCGTTGAAACACACTGAATGGAATATGTGACTTTAATATTTGAGTTTGAAAACTTAACAGTATTTCTTATAATTCTGGAACTGTACAGAGTACACAGAATAGGCTGTTAAACGGCGGTGAAAGACACTGAATGGAATATGTGACTTTAATATTTGAGTTTGAAAAATTAACAGTATTTCTTACTATTCTGCAACTCTGCAGAGTACACAGAATAGGCTGTTAAACGGCGTTGAAACACACTGAATGGAATATGTGACTTTAATATTTGAGTTTGAAAACTTAACAGTATTTCTTATAATTCTGGAACTGTACAGAGTACACAGAATAGGCTGTTAAACGGCGGTGAAAGACACTGAATGGAATATGTGACTTTAATATTTGAGTTTGAAAACTTAACAGTATTTCTTACTATTCTGCAACTCTGCAGAGTACACAGAATAGGCTGTTAAACGGCGTTGAAACACACTGAATGGAATATGTGACTTTAATATTTGAGTTTGAAAACTTAACAGTATTTCTTATAATTCTGGAACTGTACAGAGTACACAGAATAGGCTGTTAAACGGCGGTGAAAGACACTGAATGGAATATGTGACTTTAATATTTGAGTTTGAAAAATTAACAGTATTTCTTACTATTCTGCAACTCTGCAGAGTACACAGAATAGGCTGTTAAACGGCGTTGAAACACACTGAATGGAATATGTGACTTTAATATTTGAGTTTGAAAACTTAACAGTATTTCTTATAATTCTGGAACTGTACAGAGTACACAGAATAGGCTGTTAAACGGCGGTGAAAGACACTGAATGGAATATGTGACTTTAATATTTGAGTTTGAAAACTTAACAGTATTTCTTATAATTCTGGAACTGTACAGAGTACACAGAATAGGCTGTTAAACGGCGGTGAAAGACACTGAATGGAATATGTGACTTTAATATTTGAGTTTGAAAAATTAACAGTATTTCTTACTATTCTGCAACTCTGCAGAGTACACAGAATAGGCTGTTAAACGGCGTTGAAACACACTGAATGGAATATGTGACTTTAATATTTGAGTTTGAAAACTTAACAGTATTTCTTATAATTCTGGAACTGTACAGAGTACACAGAATAGGCTGTTAAACGGCGGTGAAAGACACTGAATGGAATATGTGACTTTAATATTTGAGTTTGAAAAATTAACAGTATTTCTTACTATTCTGCAACTCTGCAGAGTACACAGAATAGGCTGTTAAACGGCGTTGAAACACACTGAATGGAATATGTGACTTTAATATTTGAGTTTGAAAACTTAACAGTATTTCTTATAATTCTGGAACTGTACAGAGTACACAGAATAGGCTGTTAAACGGCGGTGAAAGACACTGAATGGAATATGTGACTTTAATATTTGAGTTTGAAAACTTAACAGTATTTCTTATAATTCTGCAACTGTACAGAGTACACAGAATAGGCTGTTAAACGGCGGTGAAAGACACTGAATGGAATATGTGACTTTGATATTTGAGTTTGAAAAATTAACAGTATTTCTTACTATTCTGCAACTCTGTAGAGTACACAGAATAGGCTGTTAAACGGCGTTGAAGCACACTGAATGGAATATGTGACTTTGATATTTGAGTTTGAAGACTTAACAGTATTTCTTCCTATTCTGCAACTCTGCACACTACACAGAATGTGCTGCTAAACTGCGGCGAAGCACACTGAATGGAATATGTGACTTTGATATTTTAGTTTGAAGACTTAACAGTATTTCTTCCTATTCTGCAACTCTGCACAGTACACAGAATGTGCTGCTACACTGCGGCGAAGCACACTGAATGGAATATGTGACTTTGATATTTGAGTTTGAAGACTTAACAGTATTTCTTCCTATTCTGCAACTCTGCACAGTACACAGAATGTGCTGCTAAACTGCGGCGAAGCACACTGAATGGAATATGTGACTTTGATATTTTAGTTTGAAGACTTAACAGTATTTCTTCCTATTCTGCAACTCTGCACAGTACACAGAATGTGCTGCTAAACTGCGGCGAAGCACACTGAATGGAATATGTGACTTTGATATTTTAGTTTGAAGACTTAACAGTATTTCTTCCTATTCTGCAACTCTGCACACTACACAGAATGTGCTGCTAAACTGCGGCGAAGCACACTGAATGGAATATGTGACTTTGATATTTTAGTTTGAAGACTTAACAGTATTTCTTCCTATTCTGCAACTCTGCACAGTACACAGAATGTGCTGCTAAACTGCGGCGAAGCACACTGAATGGAATATGTGACTTTGATATTTGAGTTTGAAGACTTAACAGTATTTCTTCCTATTCTGCAACTCTGCACACTACACAGAATGTGCTGCTAAACTGCGGCGAAGCACACTGAATGGAATATGTGACTTTGATATTTTAGTTTGAAGACTTAACAGTATTTCTTCCTATTCTGCAACTCTGCACAGTACACAGAATGTGCTGCTAAACTGCGGCGAAGCACACTGAATGGAATATGTGACTTTGATATTTTAGTTTGAAGACTTAACAGTATTTCTTCCTATTCTGCAACTCTGCACAGTACTCAGAATGTGCTGCTAAACTGCGGCGACGCACACTGAATGGAATACGTGACTTTGATATTTTAGTTTGAAGACTTAACAGAATGTGCTCTAATCTGCAACTTTGCACACTAAACAGAATGTGCTCTAATCTGCAACTTTGCACACTAAACAGAATGTGCTCTAATCTGCAACTTTGCACACTAAACAGAATGTGCTCTAATCTGCAACTGTGCACACTAAACAGAATGTGCTCTAATCTGCAACTTTGCACACTAAACAGAATATATATATTTTTTTTTTTTTTTTTTTGTTTTTTTCCCCCCACACCAAATAACCTGCTGCCCCCACACACAGTAGTCCTAAAAAGGACTTTTGGTTCTTTTTTTTTCACAATTTTTGTTTTTTTCCTCCCTACACTGCCTTTCCCTTCCTATCCTCAGCTCTCCCTGGCTCAGACTGAGCCGAACTCGCTGGTCAGGTGCTATACAGCACCTGACCACGGGTTCTGGCCAGCCAATCAGTGTAATGCCAGCAGCCAACATGGCTGCTGGCATTACACTGATGTCAGAGCCTCCCTGCACGTTTATTGGCTGCGCAGCAGCCACAAAACGTGCGGGGAGGAGACCCGAACATGGCGGGCGAGCACATGCGGTACTCGTACGAGTACCGCCATGTGCCGAGCAGAGCGATGCTCGAGCCGATCCGAGCATCGGCCGAGCATGCTCGCTCAACACTAATATATATATATATATATATATATATATAAAAAAAAAATTTGGATTGACAAGCTTTCGGGAGAACCTCCCTTTCTCAAGTCTAAAGCATTTCTGACCAAGCTTGTCAATCCAAAATGCTCTTAGTCCAATAAAAAAGGTATTACAAGATACTTATTTTGTTTGTTATTTTACATCTGCATCACTGGACTAATACGGCTACAATCTCCAAATATCCACTCTACTATATATATATATATATATATATATATATATTTATTATTTTTTTTTTACACTGGTGCATATCTTTGCCTGTCCCTATAGAGTTAGTTGGAGTGTAAAGTTGAAACTGAAATGCTTTTGGAAGTTAATGCCACCCAGAAATTCCTGCTAATCTACAATGTGTCTTTTAACCTTTTCAGTTGCCAGAGGGGTACGCAACGCATTACTGTGCAATGCGTTGGGTACCCCTCTGTCACTAAAAGGGTTAAGACTATGAATCCCAGAGAAATGATAGATAGGTCTCCCGCGCATTCCAGATCAATGCGTTGGAGACTTATCTATCATTCAACGGGATAAACGAACCATTTAAATCAAATGCAATGTTGTAACACCACAACCCTATAGTTCAGCGGATTTGCTCCTGAGTTACACATCTATAGCTTGATGAATAAGGTTCAAAATCCATATGATAAAAAATCCTGCTAAACCAGGGATATTCATACTTTCCCTTGAGGGTCAGACTGGAAAATAACCATGAATCTGAGGCCCACATACAACTGAATAATGTACTAATGTAATGCAATTACAGACGTGCACACAATAAGAATGTATGTCCCTATCATATGCAATCCATAGCTAGGCGAATTTCGCTGCATAATCTTACGTGTTGTGTATTAATTGCCTGATTTCTAATACAAAGGGAAGGATTATTTGTTAGGCAGATGTACTAAAAAACACTGGACTAATTCTGGAAGTCTTCGACGCTTTGTATCAATCAATGGGTTAAACCTTACTTAAATTTATTGGGGTTTTCAATTGCACCCAGTTGGGTTGCTCCAGAATTACTCCGGTTCTTTATAAATTGGCCTTTTTATTTTTTGCAACGAGTCACATTTTTATTATTTAATAGAGTTTGCATGAAGGGCCGGATTGGCCATGCCCGATGGCCGCAATTTCCCCTGGGGCCTTAGCTTGGACATCACCGTGCTAAACCATCTGCATTTTGATAGATCCTTCCATGAGTGCCCTTTATTTTGGGTGTCCCAGCAAAGCATTGATTTAACAAGTACACATGTCAGATTTGAAAAGAACCAGGGATTTGAGTGATCTGCTGTCCAGACAGAGGGCTGCGGTGGGTCTAAAGTCCACAAGCAACCAGACTCTGCGTATAGAGTGAGAACGTAATGTCCTTGTATTACACATTGTGAGGCTAAAACCACAGAAGGTAATTCAGAAGACACAGTCCAACTACATCAAGAGAAGACCTTAGAAAAGTGGGATAATGTATAAAATATCTCACAGCTGCAGAACTAGGGCAGGCATGGAACAAACAGATGTATGAACTTCACCAGACATTTGGTTCTGTAACATATTGAGTGCCAGAAGGGTGAACAGCTTATTACTCTGTGGTGAGTTACAGTGAGGTACCCCTATAGCACTCAAAGGGTTCGTGCACATTATTTATTGGATTTGCTTCCGTTTCACCCCAGTTTTGAAGCAAACAGACTTATCAAACTCTAATGTAATTTAACATTTAACATATAATACTGAGGACATGAGTGTTACAAGGTACTGGCTCATGTATCTTGCTTAATTCCCCAGCATGGGGTAAGCAGTAGTGCAATCACCCCTCCCCCCCTCAACACACACACATACACATCCTATATAATAATTAGCTAGGATGTTTGTCAGAAGCCATCATGCGCAGTAGAGACTGAGCGCGTTGGGGCAGTCTCTACCGCGCAAGACTGCATCGCATGAGCAGTGAGGTAGCGGCCTCTTAACCCTTTGAGTGCCAGAGGGTTACGCAACGCATTGCAAAGCAATGCGTTGCGTACCCCTCTGGCACTCAAAGGGTTACCATTACCCGGACCGTGGCCTGTATACACGGGCTTTTACAGTAGTACTAGTTATATTCAATAAACTAACACGGCCCCATACAGAGAGCAAAGAATTAGACAATCTACAATTACCTATCTGCACCATAGTTGGGGAAAATAAACAATTTCATCAATTTAAATTGGGAGCTTAACCCTTTCAGTACCCTTCCAGTACCCTCTAGTGCTCAAAAGGCTAACCTTTAAAATGCTATGGAGCTCTCTTAGCAGTGCTCTGCAGATCTCTCTCTAGCACCGAATGGTCAAAAGCCCAGTGGAAAATGTAATGTGCAGATGGTTAATTCCAGACTTGCTCTGCATGTGACCCATAATGAGTTAGTTTGGCCCAAATCCCTAGTCTTTAGGTAACCTAGCAACTCCTTTGGTTGAGGAACATATTTATATCGAAACAAGCCCTGAATAAATGATTGGGTGCTGAGCGTTTTATAAGAATATATGGAATATGGAGAACTCCAAATGTTTGCACTGAAAAAACATTCTGTTTGTCCACAAGAAGGTTTCACTATAGAAAATGCAATTATCCCCTTGGGAACTTGATGGGTCTCCGTAGCTGGAGGTTAAATCTACAGTAATCCTCTGCCAATCGAGTCCGCAGTATATTTGCAATAAAGATCACTTGCCTCAGAATTTTTTTCTGCAATTTAAAAGATATATATTTTGTGATGTATTATAACATTGTAATATATAAATTATATTTAGGATATCTATCTAGCTCTCTATATATTTATCTATCTATCTATCTATCTATCTATCTATCTATCTATCTATCTATCTATCTATATACTAAACGTTTGTGGAGAAGAAATTGAATCCTAACAGATTCTGCTTGCAGATTCCTGATATTTCCATTTCCATTTGATGATATAATATATAATATATATCTACTAAAACATGTGCATTAGTCATAGTATTGTAATTATCTTATAAACCTATTTCCAGAGGATCTAAATGATTTTGAATGTAAAGTGAGGCTGAAATTTAAAAAAATGTCAAATCTTACAAATAGCATACAAATTTTATTTTTGTTTTTTGATTTTTTTTTGTTTTTAAAAGATGTACACAAAGAAATAAAAACACGATTTCCATGACATTGGTACAGTGCAGAGAAAAATAAAATAGTTGTCAGTGCTATGCACTTCCATCCTTAACTCCTTGAGTACCAGAGCGTGCGCCACGTAAGTCGTTGCGCAATCCACTGGCCCTCAAGGAATCAATAAAAAGAAACATAAAACAGTTCATCATTATATATAGATTTATATAAAACATTATCAGAGTTTGACTTTACACAAAACGGAATTCTGACTCAAAATTTACAGTGACTTTTAAACCATTTGAGTGCCAGAGGTGTGCGCAACGCATCGCAGAGCAATGCGTTGCGTACCCCTCTAGCACTCAAAGGGTTAAACCCTTCGGGCCTTAAGTTCAAAGGAAAAACTGACATGATCATGTATCAAACCAACTGAAAAACAGGACAGCAAAAAAAAAAAAGATATATTCCTTATAGCTCAAATGGAGTCCATTGAATTCCATAGAAGTCCCCAACGCATGCGTCAGGCAACTCTCTAGTCATGAAGGGGTTAAAGTCACATATTTATCAATTGAAATTGTTCAATTAGTGCCGTTGGTTTGCCCCAATATTACTTCATTTTTCTTTTGAACATAAGGCCCATTTGTGTGCACGAAGTGTGACCAAAGCAATGTCTCTGCCTCCCCTCTTGCACACAAAGGGTTAAAGTAAAAAAAAAAAAAAAAAAAAACTTCACTCGGCAAATATTGCCAACAAAACAAAACACCAATAATACTGATAAACTGATGCAACTTGGCGTTTTGTTGTTATTAAAAGATAAATAAATTAACAGGGTGTGTGAAAAGTGCCATGCTAACTCTGCAAATGGTAGCTTTGGAATACTAAGTCATTTCTTCCGTTATTAATAGGTTAGTATATGGTGTGGTCCATAGCTGATTAGATAACCTATCAAATACTTTGGAACATATATTGGATTTTTTATTGTATCCTTATAACATACTCAATGTATCCTTTGTAATTGGCATGTCATTCCCAGATTTACCAGTCTTTATGTAGAAAGAACAGAGGAATTATTCTGGAACACACCACCTGAACCACTGGGGGGAAGAAGGGTGACAATTACCAAAATTCACGTTGATTGAAAAAGAGTTTATATAGAGAGGTCTCCAACGCATTGAGAGACCTCTGAAACATTCAATGGGATTAAAACTCCCACTTGAATCAAATCGAATTTCCATTACCCACTATGGTGTAGTTGGTTTGTTCCAGATGTGTTCATCTTTAACTCTGCATAAACACTAAGAAACAGCAATATGTAGTATATATGTGTAACCAATACTAAGGGATTTGGTAAAATCATGTATTGTAATTTCTTGGCCTTATCTGCCTTGATGGGTCAGACCGTGACCTATCTGCGTTACAGACATATACCTGGCTTATTTAACGAGTAGAAAAGAAAATCTTGTCTTTTAATTAAATGCATATCGTTTTCTATTTCAAATAATTAATGCTTTTTAAATACAAAAACGGTTTTAAGGAAATTCGTCTTGAAAAGTTTTTTTTTTGTTTCCTAACTAAAAATGTTTCATTTCTCAAAATGGCCTAGAATACCTCTTCAGTCAATGTAATTCGTTTAACCATTTGGCTGCCAGAAGGGCTGAAAGGCGTTCCCACAGTCTTTTTTTGTGGCATTAGTTTATCTCCTCATTGACAAGTCTGTATTATAGACAAACCCAGATGCAGAGTTATATCTTGTGTCACCCAATGGCTTTGGGGGGTTGTTTTCCCTGGTTGGGAGTCACATCACACATGGCTTGATGTCTTGGTAACTGACTTGCTGGTGGTAATAAGATCCACTGCCCGAGTGCATGGATGATGATGCCATTGCGTTAAAAGAGAAGACGAACTCTTTCCTGTCATTCATACTGGGAGACTGAGAGTGGTACCTTGGGATACCTGGAAGGGCAAAGAGGACAACTAATGAGAATCAATCAAAACAAACAATGCTTGTGAATACAAATACACGGACACACAGCCCCTGATTCTATATCCCTGCATACAATAATAAAGAACTTGATGTACTAAGAGTATATTGCTAAATTCTGGCGCAAACCAATTGCACTGCGGAGGATAAATACAAATTCCCATTGATTAAAATGCAGCTAGAAAGACATCCAACGCACTGAGAAGTAATACGTTGCAATCCTCTCTCTTAGCATTCAGTGGGACAAAAGCCCCATATTAATCAGCGAGAATTTCTTTTAATGTTTAATTACCCTTTATGTGCTATGGTCTGCACTAGGGTTACTCTATTTAAACTTAGCACATAAGCATCAATGGCTAATATTATAATGTATTATTAACGTTGAATGATCAATACTGTTTATTCATATAACATAAATATAATTCGCATTTCATCTTAAAATTACTATTGCATCTAAATTATTGCAGTCTATTATCAACAAATATCCTAATATAAGACAATATCTATCTATCTATCTATCTATCTATCTATCTATCTATCTATCTATCTATCTATCTATGTCTATATGTCTGTCTGTCTATCTATCTATCTATCTATCCGTGTTGTTTTATAGTATATACAGCTTCATATACCGTTCTTAAATAAGTATCAACACAATTATATTCAATAAAAAATAAAATAATTAAAAATACTATTTTAGCTAATAATTGTATAAAAAATAAAAAAACAGCAAAACTAAATTTTAAATATATGTTTTCAGATGACAGAAAATATTAATACACTTGACTTGAATCTGGTCAAATAGTAAACCATAATTTATTATTGTTATTATTATTATTTCGTGTTGAATTAGGTCAAATTATTATTATTATTTTTTAATAGATAAAGGTGCTCATCCTAGGGCTAGATTCTATTATAGGTGCTAATTTTATATCTGCTTTTATGTCCAGTTTTCCCCATAGACATCAATGGGAAAATGTTTGATAAAACTGGTGTTAACATTTAGCACTTGCAATAGAATCTAGCCCCTAGTCCGCTATTCGGGTAATTAAGGCAATTGCTACAGTTTATGTGGTAACAATCGAACACAAGATCATATAATTGGATTTGTTTACATACGCTTTTAACAATACAGTATGAGTGCCAGAGAGCTACCCAACGCATTACTTTTGCGTTAAATACCTCTCTGATGCGCAAAGGGTTAACCCCTTGGAGGCTTCTGAGACGTCTCTAGCATCCAGGAGGTTATGTTACTGTGGCCTAACAACTCAAGTCTAATTTACAAAAACGGATGTACATTTATACTACATTGTATATAAAAGATAAAAACAATATTAAGTTAAAATGCCCTATTGTCTTTTAAATATATTAGAGATGTTTGCATAGGTAGTGGGTGTTCATTTTGAAAATAAATCGTCTCCACGTAGAAATTGTGAAGCAGAATAAATCTGTAAGTACGATTCAGAGCAATGTGTGTGGGTGTATAGGGCAGAGAGAACTGCCACATTGCCATGTGAAGATAAAGTGGTGAGTGGCAATAATTTATGCGACTGAAAACTGATATATGTTACAGATTATGGTTCTCGTGTGAAAATGTTGCTACAAGAGGAAGAGAAACCACTACTGGAAAATAATCTGAAATAGTGAGCTTGTAGCTTGTGGATGTTGGGATAATCCCCTGTGGACCATAATAAGCCTGAGGCCTTCAGACAGCCTGCTACCCTCATGATCCTTAATTGTTCAGTTTGCAGTCCCAGTGGCACCACACTAAATGCTCACATGCCATCAAATTGGGCTAAGTCTTGAGGCCATTATAACCTCCCCTCTGCCCCATCTGATTATCACTAACTTCCTACAGGTGACTTTACTTTTACAGATAATAAAGAAATTATTCTCCACTTTCCAGCTGTTGGAAATGGACCGAAGAGGATAATATTTTATTGTACACTGTTCATTAAGCATTTTCAGCGATCCCTTCCAATAGGTGAGTCACTGCATTCTCTGATACATGAGCAATGATCGTGATGTCACTGTGTTGCAATCAGCATATTCCATATGGCATCTCGCTATATGCTTAATTGCTATTTTCAGAGCATTGTTGCGGCTGTTCTATCTTAAAGGTATGTTAACCCCATGGAGAACAGACAGATCCCCATCATAAGGCCTAGGAGACCGCTGGCATCCACAGATTTAACCAAATGAATGTCAAGAGAAATTGCCAACGTATTAACCCTTTAGATGCCTGACAGGTCTCCAACTCAATTCGTTAGAGTATTATCTGGCATTCAAGAGGTTAAGAGACCATTGGGGTTGATACATTGCCTAATACATGCAAACTCCTGTCACTGAGCGTGTAGCTAAAGTTCGTGAAAAGTATTCAACAAATAAACTAAATTACTAGTTCAGTACATGGTAAAATGCATACAATAATGTTAGAGTTAATGGGTTAATTTGATAGGCATTAGATCATTATAGTATACTGTGGCTTTAAATCACTGAATGCTAGAGAGATCTCCGACTCATGAGTCTGAATCCTCTCTAGCAATCAGTTGGTTAACATTCCCATTTAAATCAATCGCATTGTACGTGATCCATATGTGCAGTTTGATTCCCCATAATTTCTCAGCTCACTTTATGCACATGGCCCAATATCTTTCTAACTTCACTAACTGAAGCCACACCCACATAGCAGATGAGACGTATACCTTGTAATTCTGATGCTGTGTTGTGACTGTTCTGATGCAGGTAGGACTGGTCCAGGGAGTGGGAGGACAGGCTGGATGAGAGAGGGTTAGCAGCAGTGTTGCAGGGGGAGAGAGGTTGTTGCTTGATATATGGGGCACCGCCAGATAAGGCAGATGCTGAGGGGGCCCAGGCGGATGCTGGATTTGAGTACACAGAATGGGGCTCCATCACTCCACCTCCTCCTAGGAGAGGAGACCCAGAATCGTGATGGGGGTAATCTCCCCCGGAAGAGCCCGTGCAGCTACCCATGTATGAATGGCCACCATTGGCAGCTAGATGTGAAACTGGGTGTCCAGTTAACCCCATCCCATCAACGTTACTTGGAAGATGGCCATTCATCATCCCTATTCCACTGTCCAAAGATAAACTGTTAGGTGGACATGAGATGGCCCCACCGGTTCCTTGGAAACTGTAAGTCTCTGGTATGTGGTTGAAGCCCAAGCCATTCATCATACTGTACATTGGTTTCAGCGCTTGGCATTTCCTCCTGAAGCCTCTGGGTCTTCTTCTGAAGGATCCTTCCTCAAACATAAACTCACTGGCTGGGTCTATGGTCCAGTAGTGTCCTTTGCCGGGCCTGCCCAATCCCTTGGGCAGCTTTATAAAGCATTCATTCAGAGACAAGTTGTGTCTCACCGAGTTCTTCCACCCTTGGTATGATCCTCTGAAAAATGGGAAGCGACTTTGTAAGAACTGATAGATCTCGCTGAGGGTCAGCCTCTTGGTGGGGGAACTCTGGATGGCCATGACTATGAGCGCTATGTAAGAATAAGGAGGTTTCTCTGGCCTCCTTATGCCAGCGTTGGTCTTCTTGGTTTTGGTGGTGCAGGAGGCTGATTCCATGACCGATGTTTGTCCACCGTGCTTTTCGGTGGCCGCAGACATGGGACTGCTCTGGGCAGGGGTCTGGGAAGGAGGCTGCTGAATCTCTGCCGTCATTTACAGAGCTTGGTAGATTCTGCACTGGGAATAACTGATGGAAAGTTCCTGTAAATCTGAGATTCACGTATCTGGATGCAGGAAGTTCCTTTACATGTAGTTTTCCTGTGAGTCGGTAGCTGACTCTAGTCTGGGTGCGGGATAAAATAAAACCCTTTCACATGCAGCTTCTCTGTGCTCCCAGATGGTTAGATTGGCTTAGAGCTGTAGTCAAAGGATGTTGCAGGAAGTGAATGGACTCTACTTGTCATGCAGCTTCCCTGGGACTGTGCAGCTCTGAACTCCTGAGTCTCTCTCGGCGTTAGTGCAGGAGGCTGCTGTTTAGCATCGCAGTTGGTCTCGTTTGTGCCCCACCAAGGGAGATTGCCTTATACTTATCTCTTGTCATCGGCGTCTGTCGGCTCTTCACAGTAAGACGTAAGAAGAAGGATTTCCCCGCCCCACTGCCCCCTCCTCTTTCTGGGTACTCCCATCCCCCCAACCACTGGGTGTCAGTTAAAGGGACATGATCACTGCACTCTCTAAAGCACTGCAAACCACACTTTGCTGTGTTTTACGATATAATATCATCCGTATCTAAGCATTACCTGTACCACAGGTATACATCTCCATTAAACATAGCAGTTTCTAATAACGTTTTTATATGGGCGTCAAGGATTACAGTAGCCTGTAATTATGACTGCTAAGTGACTACTACATAGTATTCCCAAAACCTTTAGTACCGTTTTACTGGGTAGATCAGCAACCTTTTGTCGAGATTTAACCTTCTGAGTGCCAGAGAGGTGTCCAATGTAATACTCTGGGACGCAAGGGGTTAAAAAGGGTAGTACGGTCTAGGATTATCTATGCATCGGTTGTGATTGCAATATTACTGCCTGCTGACATATTTCAGTTTAACCCTGTATGAAAATAACATCTGAACTCACTTTAACGCTTTATGGAGTTCATCAGCGCCCAGGCACTGGATACCTCTCTGGTACTCAAATGGTTAAAGGGTCAAGAAACGTAGATATAGCGGGGAATTATCTATGCATTCATTGTAATTACCATATAACTTGTCTGTTGATGTATATCAGTTTCACCATGCATGCAGACTATCTAATCTCCTCCAGTAAACATTTTGCTTCAGAAGAATTGACTGTGTTGCCTTAAACATCACCAGTCACCTTTACATACATAAAATATATTGTTTTATCTAGATATTTTCAAATAGAGAGCGGTTTTAGTTGCACATCTGTTAGCACAGGGCAGAGATCTGTGCACATTCATTTGGCTACAGACATATCTGCATCTCACACACTGTGCAGCGGATATTAAAGAATATTTGTGGGTTCCCAGGTCTGGCACAAGGAAAATAAAATAACATTTAAAATAAAATGAGTGTTCACTGCAAAAGAGGGGGAATCTGACTTTAAGGTGGACGATGCAAGGACTTGCCTACTTCCACTGAGTTTCTGATTTCTTTGCAGATAGAAAGGAACATGGGCAGGATGTTTATACAGTTCAATGTAAACATATTCCCTGGGTTCTTTAATAAAAAAAATCAGCTAAAACTCTCGCTAGTCCTCATAATGCCTCTTTCTGCTGCATATAAAATCTGCCTTGTACATTACATGTTGCTTGTTTTGATTTTTATTTTATTTCCAAAACTGAAACTTGTGTTGTGATCTGATGTTAGTCATTGGGTGGACACTTTGAAAAGAGACAGTCTGCAACACAATCTGCCTTCAACTCACCACTGAGATATGCATCAAGGTAAGACACTTTCAACTTTTGTCACCTACTTACAAACAAATTGGTCCTTTATTTCTCCAGGACAAGAGGAGAGAAGACTTCAGGTTCGTGATTTTGGGTTAGGAGCCCTGGATATGGGGAGAGGGGGAGAGAGAGAAAGGGAGAGAGAGAGCGAGAGAGAGAGGGAGGGAGTGAGAGAGAGAGAGAGAGAGAGAGAGAGAGAGACAGAGAGAGGGATAGAGCAATAAAACGTCACATTTTTAAATGGGACTTTAACCCCTTGAATGTCAGGTCCCCAACGCATTGTTTTTCTAGTATTCAACAGGTTACATAGCATTTTACAGTTTGGGAACTGTGAAGAAAGAGAGAGAGAGAGAAAGAGATAGAGAGAGATGATGTCCCATTAATTTAACTGGATATTTATCCCAGTGAATGCTAGAGAAAGACATTTTATTTGTATCATATGACAGAGTTTGCACCATTTTACTTGTATGCATATGGGCCAATGAGCCTTAGGCATAAAGTGAGTCAGTTATGGGTCAAAACGGCTGCACTGTAAAATACACATACAAATCCCACTAGTATTCGGTCCCACTTTAAAGCAATAGACATTTTTATTCCTCCAAGTAATACAGATTTATTGCCCCAGGATTTCTCCAGTTTGTCTACATGGGGACCAACATCTCCCAAACTCTCCATTACAGTTTTAAGATAACAGTTTTAACCCTTTGAGTGCCAGAAAGGTGTTCCACGTCTTGCAGAGCAATGCGTTGGATAGCTTTCTGACACTCAGAGGGATCAGATTTCCATACTCCCTGTGATATTCATTCTCAGGACAGACACGGGCGCCTGTTTCATCTAATATGGAAAAAAGCCTTATGTTCAAGACTTGTAACCCTGCACCTCCAGACAATTTCCATATGATGGCTTCTCGCAGTAACAATTCTTCCTTGGCTGCGAGGTTTAACATTATGAGACATAGGTAAGAAAATATAAATTATGTAGTTTTGTGCAATCCAATTTAGTGCAGGATATGGATCAAATAAACATTCCAGTTGATCTGAATGTGGCTTTTCTTTTTATAAATAGGATGAAACGATTTAACACCAGAATTGATTTTTCTTTTATTTGTACACGTATAAACCTTCCCCACAACTATGATTCTGACTTTTTTGTTTGTTTCAGTTAACCCTGTGAGTGCTAGATAGACGGGCAACGCATTGCTCAGCATAACTGTCCCTGTCCTCTGGAAAGTAGTGGGTTAAGGGCATGTGGACATGTATCCAAGTAACACACTCTTTTGGAGTTCTCAACCAAAGGGTTAAACATTGACAAATGGTTGCTGATCTACCCTAGAACACGATATCAAAGGTTTGGGGAATTATATATATATATATATATATATATATATATATATATATAATACATGGCTTATAATGTTAAGTCCTTGGCTACTAGCCAGACCTGAAAAGTTACTCGCCACTGCAAGCTAAAACATACCCACCAGGGCTGAATTTCTACTCGCCAGGGCTGAATTTAGTGGCGAGTGGAAATTTTGAGCCCTGTAATATATATATATATATATATATATATATATATATATATATATATACTGGAACGTAGATAGTAATAAATAGTGTTTTCTAAGTCCCGTGGGTGCACGTTGAAGCTGGATGCAGGTGCAATGTGTTTAGAATGTTAGAAGACATCTCTAGCATCCAAAGGGTTAAATATTGATATGACCTTGAGGAATATTGATTTCATTAAAACAAATTTACATTATTAAACTGGTGTACAAAAAAAACCTGGATTAAATCTGCACCATAGGGGAGATATAAGAATTGCCCGAATTTGAATGAATTTACAGGTTAATTTAACCATTGATTGGAGACCTTTATAGCGTTCAAGTGAATATAAAGTCCCATTTAAAACAATGAGAATATAGGCAACTTCTATTCGTTCCATGTGGTGCGATTGGTTTATCCAGAATTGTTTCATCATTGTTAAATACACCGCCCTCAATATCCAACGTAATGCAATAACAAATACACTGACACTTGCTTGGGAATCCAAGAGACGAAACATTCATTTTATGCAAAATAATTTTACGGACTCAAAATGTAATCTGTGTTTTACCTTTTCTTGTTTCGAACACAAAATAAGGCTAAATGAGACTAAAATTGGCTTTTAACCGCTTGAATGCTAATCAATGCGTTGGGAACCTCTTTATCTCTCTAGTACTCAATGGGTTTTAAAAATTATTTAAATCAACGTGAATAGTATTTGGCCCCTATGGTGAAGTTGGTTTCTTCCAGAATTGCACCAATTCGTCTTTTTACATAAGACCCATCTTATATATATATATATGTGTGTGTGTGTGTGTGTGTGTGTGTGTGTATGTGTGTGTGTGTGTATGTGTGTGTGTCTTTATGTATGTATGTATGTGTGTGTGTATATGGGTGTCTTTATGTATGTATGTATGTATGTGTTTGTGTTTATATGGGTGTCTTTATGTATGTATGTATGTATGTGTGTGTGTGTGTATATGGGTGTCTTTATGTATGTATGTATGTGTGTGTGTGTGTGTTTATATGGGTGTCTTTGTGTATGTATGTATGTATGTATGTGTGTGTGTGTGTGTGTTTATATGGGTGTCTTTGTGTATGTATGTGTGTGTGTTTATATGGGTGTCTGTGTATGTATGTATGTATGTGTGTGAGTATATTTGTGTGTGTATTTGTATGTGTATATGTATGTATGTGTGTGTGTTTGTGTATGTGTGCGTTTGTATATGCATGTGTGTTTTGTACGTGTACATGTATGTGTGCCCATGTACATATGTGTGTATGTCTCTGTGTGTGCAAGTATATGTATGTGGTATCTGTGCGTGTGTATTTGTTTGTGTATCTGTGCGTTTGTATATGTGGGTGTGCATGTGTATATGTGTGTATCTGGACGTGTGTATATATGCATGTGTGTGCGTGTGTATATGTGGGTGTGCATGTGTATATGTGTGTATCTGGATATGTGTATATGCATGTGTGTGCGTGTGTATATGTGTGTGTTTGTGCATTCATCAGGCCAAATGAAATCTCAGCATTATAATAATCCATTTCCCTTCAGTGTTTCCCCTACTAACTGTGGCCCAGTCAAACCAAATATAGAAAGGACTTTTTATTTCAATCCAAGAAATCCCTTATTTTCAATTCCTGCGGTATGTAAAGTGCAGGATTAGATTTGTATCAAACCACATTGCCTCCTGAAACTTCATAATGCTATTTATTGGAAACAGAGTTTTGTAAAAAAATTAAACATTACCTGATCTAGGTTTAGAAGATATATTACATTAGGGCACAAGTATAGTGTAAACTATCCAGTGATGATCTTATGGGTATTATAAGTGTACAGACTGTAAGGCCTAGCTGTAGATTGGTTCTAATAATAATTTCTATTAAAACTGATTATCTCGCGCATTGCCTGGTATGTTATGAAAACCATGGACAATATGATTGAAAAATGGTAGAAAAGCATTAATGGTATTAATTGGCGAGAAAAGATTGTCATATTAACCAGTTAAGGACAAGAAGGCGTGCAAATAAATGTATTGCAATAGGTTGTTCACTCTTCCTGTACTTAAAAGGTTACATTTGCTATGCGTTTAACAAAATACACATATATATAAGGCATTAGAGCAAAATTAATAACCAACCTGTAACGTTTTATCTATCAGTTGTTTGCTTCACATTTCTTTAGAAGCTAAGAAGGTTGATTTCCTAAGCAACTGGGGTGATTATGGGAACTAACTGCATTATAGGGGACATATCAAATCCCCCGTTAATTTAAATGTTTTTTAACCCAAAGAATACTAGAGAGATCTCGTTTTCGAGACCTCTCTAGCATTCTGTGCTTTAAAAATGTCATTTAAATCAATGAAAATGTTGTGAGATGTCATTAATTTATTCCTAGGTTGCATCCTAACCGGTACTTGGTGAAAACCTAGTGCATTTTTTTAGTGACACAATGGCAAGATCAACGTTTCGACTCATAGAAGTATTATCCTTTTCACATACGAAAAACATTATTTTGTATGACATCATATGTTTTACAGTTAGTGTTATTCCAGCATAATATATGGAAACAATCTATGATTATTCAGTTGATAATCATTATCAAAATGTAATAATTAGGAATCAGTTCATTCAAAATAAAGTCGAATGTCAGGCAACCCACAAACAGACAGTGTACACTGACTGGAATACATATTATTGCTATAGCCCATACCCCTATGAAACATGCATACAAATATCCAATTACAACCTAATTTCAAATAACCACACTCCACACACCATTTCTATGATCAGGAGGAAACACTAATGTCTGAGGTTATATCTTTTTAATTCCATTTCTATTTAAATATGAAACAACTTGAACGATTACACATTTGTACTTTTGTCAAAGCAGTGTGAATTAAAACAAAATAGTGTTTCTGAAATAGATATAAAACAGCCCCACGTGGGCCTCTCTACTCTCCCATAGCAGAAGGTATTCTTTTACCAGCTAATTACTTAAGTGACCTAGACTCGACAGCGATTAACCCTTTGTGTGCTGCAGCTACAGGGGTGTCCAGACGCTTTGCTCCACAATACGGTGGGAAATCCTTTGGCACAGAAATGGTTAAATGTGTAATCCGAGTCCAGCTAATGTCTATAGGTAATATTGTTGTAAGCAGACCATGGATGGGGCCCTGTGTTTATCAGACTGCAGACCACCCATGGATACAGCAGACAGGCGTGTGCCCCCTTCTCCTCTCCCTGCTTTTAATTAACACCAGTGACTTGACTTACACAATCCTAGCTCCCCCTCCCTCATCTAAGGTTTTATAGACCTCTCCCTCCTCCTGATCCACCAGCCTACACTCCTAGGCTCTGCCATAGACCATTGCAAATTGATCTCTAAACGTTTACATAAGGTAGGATGGGAGGAGGAGCATGTGACAGCCCTAATTCTACTAGATGGTTAAAGAGAGAGAGAGAGATTGGCATTTTGTTAACTTGTAAAAGATCCAAATAAAAGGTGTTGACAAGGATGGGGCAACAGCAAAAAGTGTTTTAGACACTTTATTGGCCTAGCTAGTTTTACATGATCTTGTCTATAAATACCCTATAATGTCTAATGTGAGGTCCCTCAAAGGTCAGTAGACAAGTCAGGGATGATCCTGCACAAGTGCTATGCATTCAATCAGTCACTCTATATTAACCCCTTAACCAGAAGGTTGCATACACATTGTCAAATAATACAGTGCACACCATTCTGGTCATCAAGAGGTTAAACTAAGGGAGTGATTCTTAGCTCCGGTCCTCAACTCACGCCAACAGGTCAGGTTTTAACCCTCTGAGTGCCAGAGCGGTACTCATTGCATTGCCTCGCAATGTATTTGGCAGCCCTTTCGAATAGTTAATTATATCCCCGACTAACCCTTTGAGTGCCAGAGAGGTATCCAACGCATTGCAATGGATTGTGTTGGATACCCCACTGACATTCAAATGGTTATGCACAGGTGGAACAATCCACAGAACTGATCCACTTATTACCCACCTGTTAAAAAGAAAAAGTTCTCTGTTGGTTTGCTCTGAAGACCTAAGATGATAATCAATTAAAGTGTAGTATTCGATGGAGGCAGTTTTTGGTAGACATCGGACCATTTTCATGATATTCAACCTTAGAAGTGATACAAATCTAGATATGAATGCCACTGATTTTCAACTTGATTCCTCAGGATACACCAACAGGCCAAGCAGGGGTATCCATACTTAAACAGAAGTAGATCAATCACAGTAACTGATCCAATGATTATGACGTGGCACTGGCCAGACAGGGATTTCCTGAAAACCGGACCTGTTGTTGTTATGCTCTGAGCCCTAATGTTTAAAAACACTGATCTATGCAGTAATGCATAATAGGACATTTTAGAATTCCTAAACTTCACCTACCAATCAATTCAGCGATTATAACTATAAATTGCATTAATATGTATACTAGTGCTACAACACTACATTTAAAAAAATACATTAATATTCTGATTATTATGATTGTGTGTGTGTGAAAGAGAGAAAGAGTGAGTGAAGAGTTTGTGTGCAGGACAGTTTGTGAATGTGTGAAAGACACTGGGAAAGTTTGTATGAGTGAGTATGTTTGTGGGAGTGTGTGTAAGAGTGTCTGTGTATGAAAGAGTGTGTGTGTGAAAGTGTGAGTGATAGAGGGAGTATGTGTGTGTGTGTGTGTGTGTGAGAGAGAGTGTGTGAGAGAGATAGAGGGAGTGTGTGTGTGAGTGTGTGTGAGAGATAGAGGGTGTGTGTGTGTGTGTGTGTGTGTGTGTGAGTGTGTGTGAGAGATAGAGGGAGTGTGTGTGTGTGTGTGAGAGTGTATGAGAGAGATAGAGGGAGTGTGTGTGTGTGTGAGTGTGTGTGAGAGATAGAGGGAGTGTGTGAGTGTGTGAGAGATAGAGGGAGTGTGTGTGTGTGTGTGTGTGTGTGTGTGAGTGTGTGTGAGAGAGAGAGTGAAAATGATAGTTAGAGGCTGATGAACTAAGAGGGGGCAAAAATGCACCTAAGGGACAAATACAAATTGCTTGCTACATAAATTCTCAATATTCTTGGTGCCTGAGCGTCCATGAGTGTATATGTGTTTGTGTATGTATATGTGCGTGTGTATTTGTGCGTGTGTACTGTGTGCATGTGAACATGTTTACACACACTCATATCCATGTGTATATGAATGCGTGTGTTTTGTTTGTGTGTGTATATAGATAGATAATGTATGTGTATGTATTTGTGCATGTCTCTCTCCTGTATACACACACACAAACACACACACACATACACACACACACACACACACACACACACACACACACACAGTATAGATGTGTGTGTGTGTGTGTGAATTTATGTGTGTTTGTGTGTGCGTAGGTATGTGTGTGCGTTTGTTTATGAGTATGTGTATATCTATCTATCTATATATATATATATATATATATATATATATAGATAGATATATATAGATAGATATATATAGATATGTGTGTGTGTGTGTGTAAGGGCTTGTATGTTGTGTGTTGTGTATATGGGCGTGTGTGCTTGAATATGTATTCATATGTGTGTGTTTTTATCTCTGTGTGTGTATCTCTGCGTTTATGAAATGTACCTGTGTGTGTATATGTCTGTGTACGTGTATGTATGTATTATAGATATGTGTGTATGTTTATGTATCTGTATGTGTATGTGTGTGAGTAAAGGTGTCACACACTGAGATAACATTTGAACTGAAAATAGTTAAAAACGATCATTTCCATAACACTTAAATACAATCATGCGAATGTAGGGAAATATTTAGTTATTTCTGTGTGACTTTTTGACTGCAATTATATTATCTGTTGTCTTGGCAACTCCGCAGTGGAAATGCTTCCCATAGTGTGCAGTGACCTCCCAAGTCCTCCTTATTTTTAGTTTTGATTGGATTTAAGGTTCAGGCAGTTACAATGTACACTGTAGTTTGGAAATAATTTACGCTCGCTAAGAATACATTTAGGTTATCGATTATTTTTGGAAACTGAGAATTGCATCCTACATAACAATTCGCTAAAATGTTTGTCAGAAGCCATCATGCGCAGCAGAGACTGCCCAAACGCACAAAATGCTGGGAGTGCTGTGCTGCGAGCATTCTGTGCTTTTTAGCAGTCTCTGTAGTGCATGACTGCGCCTGCGGCAGGACGCAGAGCAGGTCCGGTCCCTTAACCCCATGAGTGCCAGAGGGTTATACAATGCATTGCAAAGCAATGCGTTGCGTACCCCTCTGGCACTCAAAGGGTTAACATCACCCGGGCCGTGGCCAGTGTACACGGGCTTTTTCACTAGTTGTATAATAAAGGGAAGTTCTCACCAAATGTGCTATCTTTTATTTGACAGTACAAGTTCAAAAACCTACTGTGTCGGGTTGTTGTTCTTTTTTGAAGCTCAATAACACAGTAAGGTTTGGAAATGCACTTTCAAACAAAACATAGAAAATATTTGGAGATAATTTCCCTTTAACTCATTGGATGCGGGAGATCAACGAATTACAACATATCAATGTATAATGTGTTATTTTATTTTGCTAGTGCCAACTAGCGTTCAACCATATTTAATACTGACACAACAGTAACCCCTTGAATGCCAGAGAGATGCTTTGGAAGCATTCTAGCATCGTAACCAAGGGGTTAAACGGTTTATTGAAAGAAAGAACTGTCCCCAGTGTAGATTTGTAACGATGTACAGACAACAAACAGACTGGTGTACTTATAATATCTAGTGGAATTCTGGGGCAAACTACCTTCACTATAGAAGACAAGTGAAAACTTCAATTGATTCGAATTATACTTGTAACCCTTTGAGTACTAGATAGGTATGCAACGCAATGCGTTGCATACCTCCCTGGCACTCAAAGGGTTAAACCATCTAACGCTAGAGAGGTCGAAAACGCATTGGGAGGCATTTAAATCAGTGGGAATTTTGAGAATTAGTATTTTTTCCCTATGGTGCATTCTTATTTGCTCTAGCCCTCTTTGGTACATTAGCCTTACTACCGGGGTAATGTATAAAGACAACACTGGCACGATTCATGGGCAAACCCAATGCGCCACAGCAAACACACGTATTTCCTTTTAGTTTAACTCGAAGAGGAGCAGAGCGGCGTGCGCCGCGTGGTCTGGTCCCCAACGGGTTAAACACGACGTCAGTAAGGCAATCACAGCATTGTGGAGGGCTTTCTAGTATTAAGTGGGTTAACCCTTTGAGTTTCAGAGAGGTACGCAATAGATTGCTTTTCAATGCGTTGCGCACCCCCTCTGGCATTCAGATGGTTAAACGTGTGCATTAAATACATTAGAAGGTGAATGTATTCCCTATGGCGCAATGGATTTGTACCAGAATTGCTCGGCTTTTACTATGAGACCTATTCCCTCAAGTGCAGGGAGCCAGCCACACAGCAGATAAGAGGTCACTTTTGGTCAGTGTTCTGCTGCTTTTTTGACTCATCTTTTTTGGATTTGCTGCCAGAAACACACATTTTTCCATGACGTTTTACAATGAAATATTTGACAACTTTACCGTTTTTACAATATACCGCCTTGTTGACAGATAATTTTTTTTAATTCTGGGATATTCTTTTGCTGGAACAAGCAGCCCAATACAGCATTAAAAGAAATCATTTTGGACATGTATCTGAGCAGGCGTCCAATGGGTGTCCACACGCAAACAGCTGGATTTATGCCTGTTAGTGGGGCTGTTACACCAAGTAGAACTGGAGCCAACCAACTGTACTATAGGGGCGGATAAAACATTTCCAAATCCCCACTGACTTACATGGGGCTTGATAACCACTTGATTGGTAGATAGGTCTCCAGTGCATCTGTAAGTAATACGTTGGAGACATCTGTATCATTTAAGGGGTTAAAAGCTGAATTCACAAGAATGGACCTTTTTTATTTGTCTCCTATGGCGCAGTTGGTTTGCTCCAGAACTGCTACTCTTTTCTTAGTGTCTGGGCAGGAGTGGTGTTTATTTATTTATGTATTTAGTGTAATTTTAATCAAACATCATTAATGGGTTAGCATTTCCACTGTTTCAATGTTACATTTCTTTCATAAACAATTTACACTTAGATTTAAACAGCAGTGAACGTAATAGAAAAGTACACTGATCAGTAAGTTCTTATAAATAAAACATGCTGATATCAATCTCATAATACGGCGATAGGGAACTCGGTTTTTTAAGTGCTCTTAACCATTTGAGTGCCATAGAGGTGTATCAATACGTCTCAAACCAATAACACTTTCATTGTCCAACGCTTTGTTGAACAGCATTCTGGCACTTAGAGGGTTAACGAGGAATACGTTTAAGCATATGGTTAAAAAGAAATCCTGGACAATGTGTGCTGATTTTCATTGGACTACCCGTCCTGAAACTGAAATAGTCTTAAAGAAACACTAACACAAACAATGAAATGGGTTATAGACACTTAAATACCGTGTACCCCCATGCTAGCACCTGTAAAAAAGTCGCTATTTTCTAAGGCCGAAAATCTAGTCTTACATATGCTCTGAGGGAGCAGACATTCCTGCCTTTTCCAGGGCTCCCACTGATTGCCCAAGAAGATTTATAAATGGGGGAAGATAATGTAACAGCCTTTCTGGATACAAGAGCAGCGAGTATCTCTCAACACAGCACAAACAACATTAATACATCCTGAACAGGATAATTTACACATATGTTAAAAAGCAAGTTTAGGATTATCTTTTAAGACTGTAACATGTGAATAATTAATGTATACAAATGCTAGCTGTAAATATGTGATATTTACAGTTAAATCAACCGATATTATTATTGGATGTTAGTGTTCTTTAAACCCTTGGAGCGCCGTTGGGCACCCCCCTGGTAAGAAAACATTTAAAACGTTTCACTGCCTGTTTCAGCTGTAGACTGGTGCTACTTACCTCTGTTCTACTGCCCTTTGGTCCTCTTACACATGAAATACCTGAACCTTCCGCAAGATTAACCATTTAAGGGCCAGCTGAGTGTTCACTGCATTCGCAATGCACTGCACACCCCTTTAGCTATTAAGAGTTAAAATGGCTGCCGTGTGTTTTTACAATTCCCATTTCTAGCTAGTTGCGTGTGTTTAAATGAGTGGTTCTCAAACAGGGTGCAGTGGCACTTTGGTGTGCCATGGATACCAGCTTAGGGTGCCTGGCTTTTTCCATGAAAAGTTTGACAACAATGTTAAAGTTGCATTTCTCATGTATATTAAAGAAAATATTATGCATACTATGTTCCTTGTTGTCATTCCGACTATGAGACCTACCAATAACTGTACATTTATGTATTGTTCCCTCTAATAACCCCTTGAGGAATTCCCTATAAAATATGAGGGGTCCTGAAAATTCCAGATTGTATGCTAGGGGTGCGTGGGAGGGAAACCATGATTGAGAACCACTGGTTTAAATAAAGACACATTACTACATATCCTTATTTAACCCTTTCAGTGCCAGAGGGGTAAGCAACGCATTTAAGAACAATGCGGTAGTTACATGTCTGGCACTGAAATGTTAATGGTCATTTTTGAGAGGTATGTATGTTTTTTCAAAAATTATCCTAAAAACTACTTAAAAAAAAACTCGCTCAAGTTGACCTGACTGTGCTGTGAAGTAATGAGTTTTTATATTTAACCCTTTGAGTGCCACTTGAAAGCAATGCGTTGCGTACCCCTCTGGCACTCAAAGGGTTGATAAAGATTTTTTATGTATTATTATGTAATATGCTTAAAAACAATTTACGAATAAATGTTACATGTTTACTTGTTTTTATCAACCCCCGTGTTTTACTTCACGAATTATGCAAGTGCATAATAGATTTAGTCAGATTGCCTATAATTTGATTTTATTTTTACATCTTCACATGTCTGTTTAACACTTTAACTTCTTTGAGTTCCCTTGTTATGTGTTTGTAGAGAACGTTCAGTCGGAGACTGTGAAGGCAGGACTACTTATCCAACGTTATGGCCTCACTGCAGCACTGAATGATCTGTAATCTCTAGTGTCAGGCTTCTCTACACTCTCTCTCTGATCTAGAATTGGCTGTAAAAAAAGTGAAGATTAAATAAATACATATATAAATGATACTGGCAATTTGACTTTAAACATTATGCACCTGCAGAATATGTAATGTAAATGAGGCTGACTGACAGGTTTGACCACTTTGTTACTAGAGAATAATTCATGGGGTATTCTGGGTTTAAAAGTAACATTTTTTCTCTATTATTGAATTTAGAAAACACAACAAATGTACGAGATTACATTAATATGGTGCGCATCATTTTATATTAGAGTACAGCTAAAGCACACAACTTGATATATGTAATATCAACACTTTATATAATTGAAACGCGATAAATAACCCCACTTTTATCGCGCATGGCTGTGTAAGTTTTGCATTGCTTTGCTACATAGTATTTTATAACAGATGAGAGTTGGTACCGTGTTAGCCATAGAAATACAAGGACAAAACACGGTTGATACCTTTATTTACTAACTAAACAGATTTAGGATGAAAGCTTTCAAGACCTCTTAGGTCTCTTCGTCTGGCATGTTAGGCCGAGGAAGAGACCTAACAGGTCATGAAAGCTTACATCCTAAATCTGCTTAATTAGCCAATAAAGGTATCAACTTGACTCCTATTATTTTATAGAAGCTGGTTTTGTGATGAATCACAGTAACAGTATTTGCTTAATGTATATGAAAACTGATCAAGATTAACAGAAAAACGAATGCTATTAGAAGACGTGAAAGGGGCCTTAGGCACAAAAGAAAACATTAGCAATTCTGGAGCAAACCGATTGCGCCATGGGGACAAATAATAATTCTCTTTGATTTAAATGTATATTTTCATCCCTCTGAATGGTGGCGACGTCTCCATCGCATTTATTATGGAATGTGTGTGTGTTCACTTGTATTTATTGCTAGTGTATCCCATAAATGACCAGGGGCTAGATTATATTACAGGTGCTAATTTTATCTCTGCTTTTATCTCCAGTTTTCCCCATAGACCTCAATAGGAAAATGTTTGATAAAACGGGTGTTATCATTTAGCACCCAAAATAATCTGGCCCCAGATGAGTTTGTAAGGCAAATCTTGTCACTCCTCTTTAGGCCTTAATGGTTTAAACCTTTGAGTTACAGGGAGGTAGTCAATCCATTCAATTTCCATGTGTTTCCTACCTCCCTGGCACTCAAACTGTTAAAGAATATACACTCAGCGTCTTCTGAAAATAAGAAGTTGGTATTACTAATAAAATTATCCTACCCAAATGAAAACATCATATACACAGCATTTCCCCTGTAAGTGCAGCCCAATGCACCAGCTTACAGCAATATTGCGGTTTAGCAATCAGTCCCTGTTTAGCCACACTGTACTGCAGATCTACAAGCCCTGATCAGTAGTCCGGCCTGTGCTTTATTTTCTGCCTAATAAAACATTTAAATTTATGCATTTGAGGTTTCTGGTATGCTTCACTTTATTTTCACTGCTAAATTACTTGCTTAATCAAGATTACATTTACAGATCTATGAACAGTCAGTGCGCACTGAATGTCCAATGATGTAGCATCCATGTTAATCCTCTCCTGGCATCTCTGTGAAAAGAGGGTGTCACATGAACGTTGCTTAGTAAGTTACTGGAAATAGAAGGTTTAGATAGATGTATAAGATAGATAGATAGATAGATAGATAGATAGATAGATAGATAGATAGAGTGCAATGTGAATTAACCCTTTAAGAAACAGAGGTGTGCGCAACGCATTGCTTCTTAAAGGGTTAAACATTTCGAATGGTAGCCCACATGCTATGCTTTGACAGATTGACGCTGATTTACTATACTTATATGTAGTAAATTGAATATATTGATTGTAATATACTTTTATTTAAATAAAATAAATATGAAAAAGAGAGAGAAAAAATAATCTGATGTACTAATCGGAACCAGATCAATTCTGGATAAACCAGCCTACCCACAGGAGACAAAAACAATTCGCCAAATATACCATTGATTTAACTGGAACTTTTAACCCATGGAATTGCAGAGTGATGTTTGGAAACCTCTCCAGCATTCAGTGGTTCAAACGAAGCAAAATTTTGCACACCTCACCGATCCTGAAAGGGTTAAACACTATTGGTGAGTAATAAACTACCACACCAACTGTATCGTAGGGGGACAAATACAAATCACCCCTTGAAGACGTAGCTGTACTTTGGGCACCTCTCTTGCATTCAGGGAGTTAATAGTCACATTTAAATCAATGTATCTCTTTATGTGTCCTGTATGGTGCAATTGGTTAGACACAGATTTGCTCCATACCTTAGCACACCATCCTCATCCTATATAATAATTCGCTAAGGATGTTTGTCAGAAGCCCTCATGCGCAGTAGAGACCGCGCTGTTTGGGCAGTCTCTACTGAAAATGAAGCAGACGCTTAACCCTTTGAGTGCCCACTCAAAGGGTTAACAGTTTCTGGACCTTGGTCCCTGTACACGGGCTTTTACACTAGTTACATAATAATAGTATTGGTGTTGGGTCTAGTAGATGGAACGAACAGTAGGTTCTTATGTATCAATGCAAACCGGAATAATTATCGGACAGATAAGCTGTACCGTAGGGAGAAAAGCGTTGGAGACCTTTCTAGGATTTTACACATTTAACACTTTGAGTGACAGAGGGGTACGCAACGCATTGCAAAGGGTTAAATCAATGGGAATGCTTATTTATTCCCTGGGGTGCAGTTGGTTTGCCTCCAAATTCCTCCGGTTCCTCAGAGTACATCAGTCTGAGTGACAGGAAGGTGTACTCTTCTATTGTAATGTACTCCCATATGTCTGAAGACACTTGAAAGCAGTGATTGCTTATTATTATTAACAACTTTCATTCATTGATCGCCGACATAATACAAAGAACTGTGCAAACCAGGGGTCAAAAGAACATACAATTATATACAGAACACGATCAATAGAAATGGTTGTGAGGGCCCTGCCACTGAGAGCTTACAATCTAGACCACGTGTTGTTATTATTATGGGCCATGATGGAAGTTTGAACAACGGTGAGCAACCCGAGGCCTTCCAGCTGTTGAGGACTGCAATACAGATCAAATCCTGTCAGCCAATTGATGGCTAGGGGAGGAAGGGAATTGTAGACCAAAACAGCTGGAGGACCTCAAGTTGTCCACCACCGAGTTAGAAGGTAGATAAGTCTTTATCTCAAGAAAGTTTCATCTTCAACCAAGAGTGCAATGGGCCACTTAAAGTATAGGGGGTAATTCTGGAGCAAACCAACTGCGGTACATTGGGCAAATTAACATTCCAGTTGATTTAAGTAGGGATTTTAACCCTTCGAATTCTAGAAGCAATGTGTTGGCGACCTCTCTAGCATTCAAGGATTAAAAACCCAGTTTAAATCTGTGGGAGGCTGGGTCATTTTTATTGTCCTCTAGATATAGTGCAGTTGCATTGCCCTAGATTTACACCTCTTTGTGTTACTGAATATGGCCTAATGTGCTGCACAATATACTCCATACTTCAGTACTGGGTTTGGGACCAAATGACAGCAGTGAGTGGTTGTTGCATATATAGGCAGAAACGCAAAGACAGTATGTACTAATAGTGATACTACAAAACCCACAGTTCTTCTAAATTAGATGAATTCATGTGTGTGAGTGTGTATACTTTTCTATATTTCAACTGTTATTCTATTTTAAAAGTTATATCATATTTGATGTAAATTTGAAATATTTATATTTATAATTAGAAACACTAACAAATACAAATTAGCTGACGTTATACACACTTAACCTGTACTCAGTGCTGGCATCTGTAAAAATTCTGTTGTTTTCTGAGGCCTAGAAACTAATCTTACCTATGATCTATGGGGGCAGCCATTTCTGCCTTTTTCAGAGCTCCCTGACTCCAGTTACCATATAAATCTTGATAGGTGTCCCTGAAGTGATATATGTAAATGAGTGAAAAGTAAGAGCCTTTCTGAATATAAGAAAAATGGACACTAATTTTAATAAATGAATTGCTTTGGCTCTTGACTCTCTCTACAAACTTCATAAACACAATTAACCAAATGGTGTGCATGTAGGAGGGTCTATGCCTGCTTTAACTATTTGAGTGCCAGGGTGGTCCAACGCATTGTGTTAAATTGCGTTGCGTACCTCTCTGGCGCTCGAATAGTTGAAATGCTTGTTTAGGTCTGGATTATGGGAATCTAACATAAAATAGCTAATTTTATGGAAGATAGCTAGAAATACAAGATATTTAAAATAGTATAAACAAATTTCATTTTAGGTGTTAGTGTTCCTTTAAGAAGACTATCAACTCATTGTGCCTAAGGTACTAAGAAGAGACGGACTATTTCTGAGGCAAACCAACTACTGTATCATAGGGGACAAATAAAATTTCAGAGTGACTTAAATGGTATTTTTAACAAACTGAGCGCTAGAGAAGTCTCCAATGCACTGCAAAACAATGCTTTGTGAGATATATAAAGCAAACAGTGGGTTAAAAGCCCCGTTTAATTAAATGGGGATTTTGGAAAGTGCCATTTCTCCCCCGTGGTGCTGCTGGTTTGCCACCTAATGACTTCAGTTCTTAATCCATTAGCCTCAATACGCGCGTTACCAATTAACAGTACATCTATTTTAAGAATAATATCACGTGCCTGTTATTAAGAGAATGGTGAAGAACATCTTATATGTGCATTACATTAGTAGGTATTTTTCTAATATGTGGAAATAATTATACCTAATTATACGTTTCATTGTGTGCAGTTTGTGCGTTTTACTTTATTTATTCATATATGCGTATTGTATGTTTTTCTAATAGTTATTTTATTTGAATGGTTTAGCTTTAATCAAATATTTGTAGTGCTGTTCTGTCTGTGTCATGTTGCCTATTGCAGATGTACATTAGTATTTATATTTTAATGGTGCAAGATTGCAAGCATTTGTTAAGTATTTGGATTGTGTTTGTTATATGCTGTGTTAAGTTATGTGTGTGGTTTAATTGTTATATGTACTATGTGTGTCCTTGTATGATTTATGATTTATTGTGTTACTTTCATGTGTTGTAGTGTGATGCACTCTTTGCATATTGATGTGTGTGTGCTATGCATGTATAGGTGTGTCACACAGCACACACTCGATGATCTCATCAATCATAATCGCCACTGTCAGAAACCTAATTGTGTGTATACAACTCTTACTCAATTGTAGAGGGAACACCCACACACAACATTCCCACACACTACTGCTACAAACCCAATATAAAAGGAATATACAGGTATAAACAAGGGCAGTCATGCATCATACCAATAAACACATCACAGACCCACACATAGTTCAGACGCAATACTCAATTATGTACAAAAACTCCACACGACACCCCAAACAGGTCACAGTAACCCGATCATACACAGATAACATGTACATCAGCCCCCCCAAATTCAAAACAACTAAATAATACACAACAGTCACACACATTATGTAAAATGAGTCGCAATAATCAAATCATACAAAACATAGGCACAAAAAAGTGCAATTATCCAGTTATGCCCAACTGATTTGCACAGTACTTACACAATAGTCATAACAGTTCGATCATACACATCTGATAACCCCTAAATTAAAGTCACAATAATAATCTAATTACACCGAACTGACTAGCATAAGACCCTCATACGTTTCGCAGTAACATACTTATACACAACAGACACAAGAAGCACTTAAACAGAAGTTATATAATAAAGCAATCATACCCAACATATCCACACAACGTCCATACAGAAGTCGCAGGTAACCCGACCATAATCATCATGTCCATACAACAACTTTATTACAGTAGCAGATAATCCAATCATAATCATCATGTTCATACAACATCCATATAACAGTAGCCGATAACCCAATCATAATCATCATGTCCATACAACATCCATATGACAAGTAGCCGATAATCCAATCATAATCATCATGTCCATACAACATCCATATAACAGTAGCCGATAACCCAATCATAATCATCATGTCCATACAACATCCATATGACAAGTAGCCGATAATCCAATCATAATCATCATGTCCATACAACATCCATATAACAGTAGCCGATAACCCAATCATAATCATCATGTGCATACAACATCTACATAACAGTAGCCGATAACCCAATCATAATCATCATGTACATACAACATCCTTATATCAGTAACAGATAACCCAGTCATACACATCATGTCCATACAATATCGATTACAATAATAAATAACCTATTCATACTTAATTAACATGTCCACACATTATCTATATAACAATCACAAATAACCATTCATACACAAATGTCCACATAACATCTATATAGCTGTCACAAATAACCATCCATATACAAATGTCCACATAACATCTACATAGCTGTCACAAATAACCTAGGAGCCTAGTTGAGTAAAAATAATAACTTTATTGACTGAGTGGCTCTAGGAGTCAATGCTTCAAGACAAACAGGTCTCTTCTTCAGGCATAACTGAATGTTCAATATTGTGCATATATTGTGCATTCAGCCTTAATTCTTATTATGCCTGTAGAAGAGACTAGTTGTTTTGAAAGCTTGCATCTTAATGCCACTCAGTTAGCCAATAAAGGTGTCACTTTTACTTTACTAGATTTCTGTTTTTTCTGTGGCTAACAGGGTACCACGCTTTACACAAATAACCTAACCATACACATGTCCACATAGCATCCATGTAACAGCCACATAACATATTCAAACAACGTCTACTGTATATGAAAGTCACAAATAACCAATTATACATATCTCTACACATCTATATAATAATCATAAATAACCAATCATACACAACATGTCCACACATCCGATGGAAATCACAAATAACCAATCCTACACATGCCCGCACATGTATATAATACCACAAATAAGCAATCACGTACATGTCCACACATCTATATAATAATCACAAATAACCAATCATACACACTATTTCCATACAACATCTATATGAAAGTCACAAATAACAAATCATACATTGTATATCCACACATCTATATAATAGTCACACACACAAATAACCAATCACAAACAACATATCTAATCTAAATCTATAAAGCAATCACAAAGAACCCAATTATACATAACTTGCCCACACAATATATATTAGTCACAGATAACCAGTCATACACATGTCCACATAACATGTATGTAACAGTCACAAATAAACACTCATGCACACATGTCCACATAATATCTGTATACAACAGTGACAAATAGCCCACATATACAGAACATGCCCACACAGCAATATAATAGTCACAAGAAACCAATCATACACAACATGCCCACACAACATCTATATAAACAGCCACACATAGCCTTTCATACACAACATGCCCACACAGCATCTATATAAACAGTAACAAATAACCAATCATACACAACATACACCCATAACATCTGTATAAACAGTCACAGGTAGCCAATCATACACAACATTCACGCACATCATCTATATAAACAGTCACACAATTATGCACAACATGCTCACACAGCATCTATATAAACAGTCACACCTAGCCAATCATACACAACATGCCCACACAGCATCTATATAAACAGTCACACATAGCCAATCATACACAAAATGCCCACACAGCTTCTATATAAACAGTAACAAATAACCAATCATACACAACATGCCCACACAACATATATAGAAACAGTAGCAAATAACAATCATGCACAGCATGCCCACACAACATATATATAAACAGACACACATAGCCAATCATACACAACATGCCCACAGAGCATCTATATAAACAGTAACAAATAACCAATCATACACAACACGCCCACACAACATCTATATAAACAGTCACACATAGCTAATCATACACAACATGCCCACAGAGCATCTATAGAAACAGTAACAAATAACAATCATACACAGTATGCCCACACAACATCTATATAAACAGTCACACATAGCTAATCATACACAACATGCCCACAGAGCATCTATAGAAACAGTAACAAATAACAATCATACACAGTATGCCCACACAACATAAATATAAACAGTCACACACAGCTAATCATACACAACATGCCCACACAGCTTCTATATAAACAGTAACAAATAACCAATCATACAGAACATGCCCACACAACATCTATATAAACAGTCACACATAGCCAATCATACACAACATGCCCACACAGCTTCTATATAAACAGTAACAAATAACCAGTCATACACAAGATGACCACACAGCTTCTATATAAACAGTTACAAATATCCAATCATACACAACAAGCTCACACAACACATATATAAACAGTAACACATAGCCAATCATACACAACATGCCCACACAGCATCTATATAAATAGTAACAAATAACCAATCATACACAACATGCTCAGACAACATCTATATAAACAGTCACACATAGCCAATCATACACAACATGCCCACACAGCATCTATATAAACAGTAACAAATAACCCAAGCATACACAACATACATCAATAACATCTATATAAATAGGCTCAAACAACCAATCATATGCAACATATCCACACCACATTTATACAAGGCACAAATAGCCCAGTCATACACAACAGATCCACATAACATTTATATAAACAGTCAGATAAGCCAAACACAACTCATTTCCACACGAAATCTATATAAAGTCACAAATAACCCAATCATACATATGTTGACATACCATCCATATAATGGTTATATATAATCTAATAATACATATCTGTCACATATAACCAAATCATACACAACATATCCACCACACACAGTATACATAATATTCTCAAATAACCCAATCATACACGTCCAGACAACATCTATATAATGGACCCTAGAATTATTTACTAGAACACTAGTCTCCAAATACCACACAACACCTAGTAACAGTCAGAATAACCTAATAATGCAACACTCAAAGGCACATACAGGAATCACAATCCAAATCAAAATCAGAATACCCGGATCACATAAAACAGATTAGCAAAGCATCTAAACAACACTAACACCAAATGACTCCAGATAATAGAACTGGCCAGCAGTCTAACAACACAACATCAGAAACCAATTGTCCGGACAGATCAGGCTATCTTCATAGTCCTAACCCACCATAAACATGCACTTGGTAGAACAATAGGACCTGCTTTATTCCAATGATTGTTTGGAATTTTCTGTGTGCTCATATATTTCCTTTTGGAGGCTGCATGTCAGGAATGAGCAACTTGAGGCCATTCAGCTGTCGGTGACTACAATTCACTTCACCCCTAGCCAGTCTAAACTGACTGGGGATGATGGGAGTTGTAGTCCTCAACAGCTGAAGTCCACCCATCTCTGCATTATGTTATAAGAAAAGATCCAATTTACTGCAGATTAATCTGGCAATACATGATAAAAGCTATGATTTTGACGTGTGTGTCACTCTGTATAAAATCGACTTTAATCAGTTTAAATATCTCTGCAACGAACACATTTATCCCATTTCCAGCTGCAGTGATAACACACCCTGTCTCATTCTTGTAAATAATACTAAATATTTAGTCCAGGATGAATTATCTGACATTTACCTGGTGCCTTTCCATCCTGAAGGAGTGTGGAAATAGAGTTCAATCAGAGCTCCTTTCTTTTAACCCCATGTGGATTATCATTAATTCATATGGAAGAAAGTGCAGTCTGATTTAACCTTTTGAATACTATATGTATTTATCGCACAATAGGCGTCAAAGGTGTCAATGGCACACACATACACAGGCACACACACAGACACACTTTATACACATACACTTTATACCCACGCACACACATACACACAGAGACAGACACACACGATAGGCATACTCTCGCACAGTGTGACACACATACACACACAATTACACACACAAGTACTTACACAGACACATACTTTCTATACACGCACGGTTACACTGACACGCACACACATTCTTTATACACACAGATACACACACACAGTTACACATACAATCTAAACACACACATACTTTATACACACAGGTACACACAGCCACACACACGGTTACATACATACACATACCTTATACAAACACACACATACTTTTATACACACACAACCACACACGGTTACATATACAGACACGCACGAACCTTGAGTATGTACTTTGTCATTTTATTATTGCCTCCTCCTGTTGCTGTGTATGGTACCCAGTAAAGGTACCTTAGTCATCAGGAGTTCTCGGCCTTGACAAAGAGGCTATGTACTAAGAAGAACGTAAATGAACCACAGGGGACACATAAAAATTCCCTTTATTTAAATGGGGCCTTTAAAACCAAGAATGTTTGTGTTTGGAGACCTCCCTAAAATCCAAGGGGTTTAAAGCCCCATTTAAATCAATTTCCATTTAGCTCCTCAGTCTCATTGTCTTAGTTAACCCTTTAAGGACCATCCTCTGATCCTCAAAGGGTTAAGGTATCACCAATCGCCAGTTAATAATCTTTTCATGTACTGACTGGGTCATCATTTTCTGTACATGGCTGTAATCCAACAGAGAAGATCATTTACGTAGTTAACCCCTTTATAAACGTAAGAATTCTGCTAATTAAACGTTTTTAAACGGGCAATAAAAACAGTTTTAGTAATTATATATTATTCGTGAATCGTTTGTTTTATTAACACCTCCAGTGAGACCTCTGTAGCATTTAAGGGGTTAGCATTAGCTAACCTCTTTTTTTAGAACGAGAAGCTATTTGAATACAAGTTTCCCGTTAACCATTTGAATGTCATGGGGGTATCCAGCGCGATACCCCCTGGCACTCAAAGGGTTAATACTCAGAGGCACACATAATAAAATGTAATAAAATACTTATTTAGTACCCTGGCCTGCTAGAGTAACGCATAATGGGCCTCCATTCAACGACTCCGACCAACACTTTGAGGCAGATGTATCTTAGAAGAGCGTGATGCTGTACATTAAGTGTGATAAATGTGAGATAAAGAGGAGATAACTTTCCCAGTGTGATAACGTTTGCAGTTCCTATGATATTCTATATATATCTGATGCAGTATCATATCTCCATCTTGAGTGATTGCAGTGCTTACTCTCCATAGACCAGCTTTGTAATTGGAGAGTTCATCAAACTGGAGAATTTATCTCCATTTTATCACCTCTTTGGGCGGTATGTTCAAGAGAAAAGTGGAGAAGTTGTGGGGAAAACCATTTGCACTCTGCGGGCTAGATTCTATTACAGGAGATAAATGTTACCACCCGTTTTATCAAACATTTTCCTATTAAAGTCTATGGGTAAAACTGGAGATAAAAGCAGAGATAAAATTAGCACCTGTAATAGAATCCAGCCCCAGGTAAGAAAATGGAAATTGTTAACCTCTTGCATATTAAGGAAGTTGCAAAGCAATGCGTTGGAGACCTCTCTAGCATTGAAGGGGTTAAAACCCCCATTTAAATCAATGGCTATTTTGGGAATGTCTTAGTTTTTCCCTATAGTGCAAATGGTTTTTCCCCAGAACGCTTCCACATTTCTTTTGAAAATACGGCCCAAAGTTTATCAGAGCTTAACCCTTTGATTGCCAGAGCAATGCATTCAGTACCCCTCTGGCATTCAAATGGTTAATAAATAACAACCGTGGAGTACTTCTGGGACAAACCAACCGCACTATAGGGGACTGATACACATTACCGATTATTTAAATGGGGATTTAACCTTGTGCATGCTAAAAAGGTATATCCACAGCATTGCTTCGTAATACATCTGAGAGATCTCTTGCATTCGACGTCTTAAAAGCCACATTTAAATAAGTGAACATTTGGGAATGTATACTTGTCCCCGGTGATGCTATTAGTTTACCCCAATGTCTTTCAGCCTCTCTATAGGCTTAATTTCTCTTTTGTGAAAACATATACACAGCTGAATTATTACATGATAACTGTGAAGGGATGATCCATTTTCCCCTATCTCCTATTCAATAAGCTAATAAAGTGAAATGTAAGGTGCAATTTTGGAGCAAACCGACTGCATCATAAGGAGATATAGACTAACCCTTTGAGTGCCTGAGGGTTGCCCAAACCATTGCGAAGCACCCTTCTGGGGGAAGCCCTATTTAAATCAATGAGAATTTTGGAAATATTTATCTGCCTCCAACAGTGCATTACCCGTTTTATCAAACATTTTCCTATTGAAGTCTATGGGGAAAACTGGAGATAAAAGTAGAGATAAAATTAGCACCAGTAATAGAATCTATCCCAAACCACTTTATTGAATATGTCCCTATGGTCCAGAATTGTGACAATACAATGACAATTATGACATTATAAGCGATTAGCAGACAACTGTCACATAATATTCACTAGTGTCCTTCACTCCGATCTGTGTTCTTACAAGAGATCGTCTTAACCCGTTGGATGCTGGAAACGATCCCAGCGCCTAGCTTCTCAATGTATTGGAGACAGCTCAAACATGCAGCGGGTTAATAAAATAATCCTTAACACTTTGTACATCACAATATGAATTCAGATACTTTCTATAATCGTGGAAATGAACCAATAATATTTAAAACGCGAACTTGGACTTATGGGTATATTATCTTAATGATATAATAATACCTGTTGCCTTGGGTTGCTTGCTGCTACTATTATATCCTTTATCCTTTGGTGTACATTGGTGAGCAGAGTAAGGCTTTGCAATGCTTTGCACATCCTTCTGACCGTTAACACTAACCCTTTGTACACCAGAAGGGTGCCTAACGCACGGTCCTAAAATGGTTAACAGTTGTTCACAAGTGTGTATGTACCTGTTAAACATTATTATTTTTTTCAATCTGTTAAATTTCATCTTTAACCCTTTGAGTGCCATAGAGGCATAGATACCTTTCTAGCACTCAAAGGGTGAACCCCATTACTAGCGCCAGAATTAAATGGCAGAGGCTACTTAAATACACTAAAACTGTACAAAAACATCTATTGTTATTATTAATAGTAGCACTGTTATGATTAGTATTATTTTTAATTACTTATTTGTGCAGTGTTGTATAATAAGGAGCAAGTCAAACAAAGAGTTAATGCAATCCAAAATATGCGCTATGAGTCGTTTTCAGTCAATGCAGTGCAATTCCGAAGCACCATAGTGGACCAGTAAAATATTTCCAGATTCCCATTGATTTAAAGGGGTACTTTAATTCACTCAATGTCAGGGTCTCCTGAAGACCACTGTAGCATTTAATTGGTTAACCCTTTGTGTGTCAAAATACTTCTCTGGCACTCAAAGGGTCATAGCCCAATGGAATCTCAGTGAATATAAATTTCTCTCCTGGTGCAGCTGGATTTCCCCAGAACTGACTCCTCTTGTGCTTATTGAATCCTCCCATATAATAAAGTGATATCTAATAGCAGCTCCAACTACTCCTCTCCTTTACAGTAGCAATTTCCCATTAAATATCTGTTACATTTCTGTATTATATTAGATTTATCTAATCTAGTGCATACATTCCTATAAACACAGGCATAGAGATGGGCATATCACTCTGTGTATGTAAAAACAATTCATGAAAATAAGTTCTTAGATATAAGGATAACTGGTTGCAAAATATATCTGACAGTTGAAAAGATCATCAGATAAACATTTGTCTATTACACATCCCGCTGGCGCTCAAGGGTTAATGCAATCTCAACAAACTATGGGCCATATTGAATAAGCTGGAAAGGAGGAATTCTGGAGCAAACCAACTGCACCGCAGGGAAGGAATGAAAATTCCTCTTAATTTAGTTGGAACTGTTAACACATTGAATGCTAGAGGGATATCTAAGGCATTGCTCTGTAATACATTGAAAACCTCTCAAGTATGCAAAACGTAAAAGCCCTATTCACATCAATGAGTGTTTTGGGAATGTATGTATGTATGTATATTTACATTCATATAGGGCCAACAGGTGTATTAAGCGCTGTACAGTTTACATTTAGTATAGAGGAAATACAATAAGTGTAGTAGATATGTAGATATACAGACATTTATAATAAAGGTGTCACTAATATGCATACAGTATAATATTTATTTGTACTCCGTGGTGTACCTCTTTAACGCTGTATTAACTCTTTGAATGCCAGAGTGGTATCCAACGTGGCACTCAATTGGTAAGTACGGTTTATGGCATTACTATAATATTCAGTTCTATGTACTAATATGATTAATCAATTCTCCTAACTCCCCATGTATTCGTGTTATAGTATGACAATGCAAAATACATTTCATTTATTATTTATTTTCTAGGTTTTTCTGGATTCGTTACAAATGACATTTTGTAAATGAAAATCGCTGCAGTTTGTTTTTACTCTCAGCAAGTCAAATAAATCCCTTGGCTTGGAGACCTGCTGATATATTTCTGATATTATCCCATGGGACCTATCTGCCCTTCAGTAATCAGACTCAGATAACGTCTAACCCTGCACAGTAATAGCAGATAAGAGAGAAAGATACTGTCTTTTTATTTCAGTCAAGTTACTGAACCAGACCATCTGAGAAACATGCACACTCTGTTGTGTTCTGTATTACATTAAGTTAATGACTGCATTCGATTGTATAATGGTATACCACACACACACACCACACAAATCTTCATCTCTATATAGAGCATTTTATATAGATATCCGTATATCTATATCTATCTATATCTATATCTATACACAGATAGATTGTTTTATTTTACTTTTATTTTAATCTCTTGGTTGCTAGTGACATTACCCAGACAAACACATACAAACACACACAATATTGGGACAAAGCGATAAATACATCGTCTTTTTCAGTATATTTGTATCTATCTATCTATCTATCTATCTATCTATCTATCTATCTATCTATCTATCTATCATATATATATATATATATATATATATATATATTACACTACTATTAACTTTTTAATTTTATTGGTTTATTTTATTATTTAACACACACACCCACAAAATAATGGGAACTTGAATTTATTTCCTATAGTAAAGTTGGTTTGTCCTAGAATGACTCCAGTCTACTTAGTGCATCTGCCTCAATGTGTCTGTGTATGTGTGTACAAAATGACACATAATCACACACACTATCATTGCTGGAGATGTATATAAATATATTTACTTTTACTTGCAGATAAACCGGGGCTCTGCAGAGGACAATAGGTGGCAGACAAAAATCGCATTTATTGTCAAATTTATACAAGGCAAGAAATACTCACGTGTATTATTCGTTATCATACAGGAATCGATTACAATATAACAAATGGTTAGGTTTATAAATCGATGTTTTATTGTGGACGTGTGTAGATTTGTATTTTGATACATTCTTTTAAATGTTAAACGAACAACAAATCCATTAATTGCACAATAATGCAAGAATACAGTACGTAAAAGGACAACTCTAAACATCACATACACTGAATATTTATGTTGTCTTACTAATAGCAATCACATTAACCCTTTAAGCATCAGATGAAAGCTCAGTGCATTGAAACAATAGGTTGCCCAACATTACGGTCCTTAAAGGTTAATAGCCTTCAATTTTAAGACAGACAATGGTTTATCTTAATTGTTAATAGATTTAAATGCATTAATCTGTGATATGTTTTATTTTGTTAATAATAATAATAATAATAATAATAATAATAATAATATAATTTAAAAATATATAGTTGAAAATAAAAATTGTCTTTCCAAAATGTAATTGCAACGTTTTATTTGATCGATTATTGGTGCAAAAATCGAAATAAAGTATTTAAAGACGTCTATGTGAGTGTGTGTATTAATTATCCCTGATCCATGGATTCAGTCCTGGGATTTTCATTCATTGCTAGCTCAGTAGGTGGGCTAGTATATTTTTGTTTAGGTCCCAAGATTACAAGCAGACCTCTCTGCATTCACTGAACTGGCTGCTGGGTGAAAAACTGCTCAGTCCCACAAAAAGCTCATTTAAACATAATCAGGGAATCTGTGAACAAACATGTTGTGTTATTATTTGTCAGAAACGCGTTTTAGCCCTATCATTTAAAAAGCTCAGGTTACTGTCAGCTTAAAATAGAGAGAGAGAAAAATATTTGAATATTTGTTTGAACATATTAAGAACACTGGAATAATCCTGGATCAAACTAACAGAAGTAGGGGTGGAGGCAAAACATAATCTCCAGAATTCTCATTGGCTTAAACTGGGCTTTTAACCCATTGAATGATATATAGGTTAACCCTTTGAGTGCCAGAGGGGTACGCAACGCACTGAAAGGGTTAAAGTCAATATTAATAGTCGTTACCTTGCAATGCGTTGGAGACCTCTGTAGCATCCAAAGGGTTAAAAGGTCCATTTAAATAAATGGGAATGTTTATCCCCCCATACTGTGCATTTGCTTTGCTCTAAAAGTACTAAAAATCGTTGTCTCCTAGCCTATTGATATCCAGCTGCGAATCTGAAATCAGAACATACACTATAGTTTGGAGGACTTTTAACCCTTTCAGTGCCAGAGGCGTTCGCAATGTGATACGTACCTCTCTGTCACTGAAAGGGTTAACAGTCACAGCAAAATTATTATTATTATTATGAGTGTTATATTTGTACATTATTAAAATTATTTCAACACGTGCACGAATGTGAAAACTGGAGCAATTTTGGGACAAACCAACTTCGTCATAGGGGTCAATTACACACCCCCTCTGAGTTAGTGTCAAAGGGTTCACCGAAGGCCAAAGAGGTCTCAAATATTTTGCTCAAAATTCTATGTCATTCAAGGGGTTAAAGACCCATTTAAATCAATGGGGATTTGAGGGAATTTTATTTGTTCCCTATCGTGCACTTGGTTTGCCCTATAATTGCCCCTCTTATCATTTTGCGCATATGGCCCTGTGAACACACCAGCTGCATCATGGGGAAATAATTCCCATTTATTTAGGCGCGCTTTTAACCCCTTCGAATGCTGAAGAGGTCTTCACAGCATCCATTCACAATGAGTATGGGTACTATAGCATTCAAGGGGTTAACAGCCCTATTTTAAATCAAAATAATTTTGAGAATATGTTCCCTAAGGTGGCAGAATTGCACCGTTTTCTCATCACCACACTATGTCCGTTTATAAAGATTTTATTTTTCCGTTTTTAAGCTTTTTGTGTGTGTGTGGAACGATAAGTGTATTCTGTGAGAGCCAGACAGGGTATCCAACACACCATCTAGCACTGAAAGGGTTAACAGGTTTCTGTAAAAACAAAACAAAAATTCAAAACGCAGTAATGGAAAGCTAGTAGAATTCTGCTCAAATGCTTTAAATCAAATGTGCACACATGGCCAGGTCTAAATTAAATCAATTTTCTTTTTTTGGAATTTGATTTCACATATTTCCTTTAGAACATAATCTGTCTGGCTATATATCTGGATATATATATATATATATATATATATACACACACATTTATCATTTCTTGATTAAAGGGATAGTAATACCTAAAATGTAAAAAAAAATATGTTGTAGGGTTTATCCCCCTGAGTAAAACAAGAGTACTCCCACTGCTGAAAGATGTTTCATTCAAAAGTTATTAATTTTCAAAGCTGAATTTTTTAGGTGCAATATCACAGTGGCCTGAAATTGTACAGTGGTGCTGTTGCTACACGATCCTATGGACAGCTCTGGTCTCAGGACCATAAATCTCCATAGGATGGTGTAGCAACAGCGCCACTGTAAAATTTCAGGCCACTGTGATATTGCACCTAAAAAATTCAACTTTGAAAATTAATAACTTTTGAATGAAACATCTTTCAGCAGTGGGAGTACTCTTGTTTTACTCAGGGGGATAAACCCTAAAACATATTTTTTTTTACATTTTAGGTATTACTATCCCTTTAAGTAACTGTAATGGTCTAACTGAAAAATGTGGAGAAAATTACACTGTGTTACATGTGAAAATGATCCATCTTTCTATCTGATTTTATAGTAATAGATTAAATACAAGTTATATTCACATGGTCCAATATTGTGCATGGGATACTTTAACCCTTTGAGTGCCAGTGGGGTACGCTGCTTACTCCTCTGGCACTCAAAGGGTTAACCCACACATCCCTGTAGATTAAAGGTGTCCATGTTTCCAAACATAAGTGGTATCCAGAGTGGTAACACCCTCTTAACCCATAATCTTTTTGAGTATCAGAGTGGAGAGAGCACACCGGCTGGCCCTCAAAGGGTTAATGCCAGAGAGGTGAGCAACACATTCAGAAGGAATGTGTTTCACATCTCTATGGTCTTTATGGGGGTTAATTTTAAGGGGAGGTTCATTTAAATTTTAAACAGAAAGTTAATAATGCATTCATAATATAGGCCATGCTATATCTCCTTATTACCCCTTTAAATGGTACTATTAACATTTGGTTAAATTAATATGAATTCAAAACATTTAATAGTGTTTCATAGAACTCCTAAATTGAAAGAACTTATCTCAGGCTAAAAAGTGGATGAGAAGATTTCTTCCCAAAGTGCAAGTCAAACTATAATGCTTCTGTAGCCACCAAATCAAGCTCAAAGAGATGAAAGTGTTGTCACATTAATGTCTACCAACAAGTACAGCCCACACACTCCTGACTGCTGGCATTAATCTGGTCAATTTGTCTGTCATCACTTGTCTAATCCCCCAATACTACCTAACAGGTGCTTCATGCCTCTTCCACATCTCAGCCTCCTCATCAGCACTCCTGCCTGGTGACAGTGACTTTCTTTATAGTTTAACCCAGAGCTGATAATGATGTTTAGTCTGACAACTGAGCAGTTTCAAAGAAGCAATGGGGTATAAGGGTCCTATATTGAAAAGAAAAGTAGAGTGATACCATGTCCAACTAAATGCATCATTGGGTAGAAGTAGAAATTCCCTATCACAATGAGTTGGAGACCTCTCTAGGATTCAAGGAATTAAAAGCACTATTTAAATCAAAGGAAATGTTTGTTTGTTCCCCTATGGTGCAGTTGGTTTGGTCCATAATTATTGAACTTTTCTTTTTAACATAGGGCCAAAAGTATGGATTTATCTAAGAGAGATTTGGTGGAAGATACACCATGAGTGTTTTTTTGATGTTTTTTTTCCGTGCACTTCTCAATTCCTGCTCTGAGTTCTGAATTTTCTTCATGAGCTGCTATGTGCCAAAGCAGTGGTTCTGATATTTTCATAAATGCATCACAATGATGTCATGATGCATACACAATGAACTCACACATCATCATTCACATATGCATGCATGCACATTTACAAACTCATTCACCCCAGCCTACAGCATAAAAAATACTCGTATAAGGCTTCTTCCTGTGGGAAATCCCTTGAAAGGAGAAAGGCCCTGTTTTCTGGCCTTTTTTCCACTGTGGAATATTTTGCATATCCCTAGTATGTAACAAATCCCCCAAATACCATATTGGTAAAGCAAAATTGATCCATTGACTAGGGACATAAAGATGCTTCTAATGACAACCATCATGAAATAAGTGTAAGATCTGATTACAGGCCCCTCTTTGTTCATATAGAGATATTAATGACAGAGAGAAAAACAGTGCAAACAAAATTATTATATAATATGGACCATATTTTCCATATTATGCAGATTCAACAAGTGCCAGCCAGATTCAATAGTGCCAGCCGCTGCAGCTAAGAGCTAATGTCTGAATGCTTTTAGTACAATCAAGTGCTCTGTATCTATGTAGATGTGTAGTACTGAATTCTGTAGAACCAGATATGATATTATGCTTTGATATCAGTCCACATCAGTTGATTCCAGATGAAAATATTTACAGATGGCTGGATATGTTAGACATTTTTTGTCTGTCCATACTAGCCATCAGATATTGATTGAGGCCAGGAATCAGATTCCCGGATAGGGTTTCTTTACACAAAATACACAATACTTGCTGCTTTGGAATAATTGTGGAGCTCTGGAAAACACTCCAAAATTATTCCAAAATGAGCCCTGGAGTATGTAGGGGGAAAAAGGGCAACAACTGCCTGTTCCCTTAGGCAGTAAAAGGCAGGGATAACCGTGTGTGTGTGTGGGGGGGTGACTATAGCCCACCCAATCTCCTCTGTTCCTGGTTAGCCAGACTACGGTGATTTCACAACACTAGCAACAGTGGGGTTAACCAGTTGTCAAGGAATGAACTATTTCTACCCCCACACTCCACTATTCTATTTTCAGTGAAGCCAGAAATATCAGGATGGAGAGTGTTAAAATAATTTTGGTTCCAATCAGTCTTTTGCCACATTTTTAAAGAACACCCAGAAAATTAATACGAAGCCCATAGCCACCATATTCATTCATGAATTTAAAAAAAAATGCTAAAAAATATTATGTGGTCCAGAGACCCCATAATAATAAATGCCCAAGGCAAGTATCCCAAGACCCATTCATCTACTCCTCTAAGGGCAGAGGAAGTATAAAAAAGATTCCAGAGCCCACATATCCTATATAATAATTCACTTTGTATGTTTGTCAGAAGCTGTCATGCGCAGTACAGACTGCTGCGCGCGCTGCAGTCATGCGCAGTAGAGACTTCCAGCGTATCGGCTGATAACGAAGGTGCCCTGAGAGGACTACGGCCTGAATTCGGAGAGCCCCGCTGCGTTATCAGCGTAACGGTCTTTAAAGTGTGCTTTGTTTACAAGCAAAATTTGTAGACCGTTCCAATGAAGGGTTTCTTCTTCAATAACGCGATCTCGGCTCTGCTGTAGAATCTCCACTTGTTCAGGCACAGGAATCCCCTGCTGTCAGCTAGAGTGCTGACATCAGGGGAAGGGGAACTTTCACAGCAAATATCTCTCAAACCATAAAGGTTTGAGAGATGGGACTGGGGGCATTTAATTTCTGTTTTAAATACCTACAAGATTAAAATTTGTAAAACTGAAGTATTACTATCCCTTAAAATAAAAATTCAAAAAAATGTTTCATTTAATTTTACAGTTCATTTCTCCTCCTCACTTCCTATTTTAGGGAGCGTAGTGGAAGGGTTCCCCAAAACCCATTCTTGGTGAAATGTATGATTGATATGGGATCCCATATTATTTTTCATACTTCTTATACCATTAGGGAGGTTAGTGAAAATGTTTTAAATATATTTTGACGCTTTTACACATTTACTTTCCTTTTTAAATACCTACAAGATTAAAAGTTGTAAAACTGAAGTATTACTATCCCTTTAAGGCCATAATGGCCTTAACTTAATTTTTATATGATAACTTTATCTCTCCATCTCTCCACATCCTGATCACAGCAGGATGGGGAGTGTTAAGAAATAGTGTAGGGTCATGATACCCCATGTTATCCTTTTATGGACTAAGGAAGGGACATTTTTTTTACCTCTCAAACAGAAAAAATATGGGGAACATTTGTTAACAATATTTTAAAATGAAATAAAGTAAAATATGGTCCATACATATCATATAATTTAATTAAACATTGAAAATAGCAGTTAATCTGGGGTCCATACCCTACATATTAAATAATGTATATGTTTATTTATATAGCACCACAGGTATATGCAGCACTTCAGTTTAAGGGTTTGGCCAACACAGGGTGACAAGCAAAGGAAGTGTCATCCCTGCTCAAAAGCTTACAGTCTAAAGTGGTAAAGGGTGACATGCAGAGTCACAAGGGTTAAGTACAGAATACAGCATTTGAGTTCTGGTCAGGCTAGGGGAATATAAATAAGTAAATTAAAAGTGCCTTGGATATACAACATGAGTGCCTTCTAGCTTGTTGAAGACTTATTGAGGAGGTGTATTTTAAACAAGACTTGAAGACCACAAGAGAAGTGCAGTGGTGCAGGCTGGGAGGTAGACATTCCACCATTCCACAGATAAGGCGCAATGAGGGAAAAGGGTTTGATAGGAGAGAGAGGGAGATAGAGAGAGAGAGAGTGATGTAGACACAAAAGGAGCTGATAGAAGAATACCATTGTCTGACAAATGACAGGATGGGATATAGTGAGAGATCATAGTGGAAATATAGGAAGGGGTTAGAGGAGAAAAGGGTCTTGAGAGAGAGAAGCAGTATTTTATAAAATAAGAAGCTGTTGGATTGACAAACCTAGGTGACAGTAAGATAACTTGTGCTGCAGCATTCTGTATGGATTGAAGTGCCTGGAGCTGGGAAGCAGGAAGACCAGAGAAGTTTGCAGTACTCCATGAGAGATAGGATGGTTGTTGTGTAAAAATTATGGCTGTGGAGGAACAGAGGAAGGGATGTGATGGAACAGAGTTAAGGATGTGTAAGGAGTGAAGAATGTGGATGAGGATAGCAGGATCAACAGTGTTAAAGCACCTGAGAGATCAAGCAGCATAAGTACTAAATAGTGATCTTGTGATGAGGCAGTGTGTGGATCATTCATCACTCTTGTGAGAGCTGGTTCTGGGTAGTAAGTAGTACGAAAGCCAGACTGTGATGGGTGAATCCAGTTGTGTTTGGTAAGGAAGTCAAGCAAGCATGAGTAGGCTAGGTGTTCGGAGAGCTAAGAGGCAAAAGGCAAGGGAGAGAAACTGGTCACTAGCTAGAGGGTATGGTGCTGTAAGGAAAAAAGTTGAGGATACGTGTCACTATGGCATGTTTGAAGTTGGTTGGGAAAAGTATCAGAGGCAAAGAAGGAGTTAAAAACCTGTAATAGTATTTTTTATCAAATTGCCCAAGGAGGGGGTCTGGCGTCCCCTTCCTTTACTCTCCTTAGTGGTAAAAAATGTTTACAATTATAAATTTAGAGCCCATGGTCCACTTCCTCTTAAATGTCAGAACAGAAAGGAGGTGACAGAGAAGGACAATTTTCAATTAACACAATCTTCAAGGACAATCTTCAATTAACATAAGGCAAACACTTGAAAAACCTGTCAATGGGGGCAGGGCTTTCATTGTTCTCACAGTAAGAAGATTGTCCCTTGCTGTGAGCTGTCTGGTTTGTGGACCAGATTCCACATCTGTGGGGAGGTGGCTTACACTAGGTAAAAGGGGCGGGAGGGGGAAACTTTATCATTCAATTACTCTTGAACTACAGCTCTGACAGTATTGAAATAACACTCTACATGGCTCAAATACTATGAAGATTAATTGAAGCTGCTGTTTTTGTGAAATATTACTGTCCATTTAAGAAAAAAAAATTCCCCTGCTATAAAAAACAAACAAAAAAAATATGCTGTATCAGTAATCCTTCCTGGGCCCATGCCAAAAATCTTAAAAAAACTTGGATTGGCTTATTTATAAGCCAATGCAGGTTTAAAATCTTCTAGCCAATCACTTGTAGTGAGTACAATGCCATCCTTTGTGTTCTGTGTGTTCCAGATTAATCATTTTTTCCTAGCCATTCAATAAGTTTAAAGAAATGGGTCACATATGCTTAATGCAGGCTCTCATGACCCCTTTCTCCAAGCCCATTGATTGGCTAGGAGGAGCAAGCAGGATGCCCTTCTTTCCAGTCAATGTATGGCTGGGAGAATTTTAAACTCAATTTGATTATAAATTTGCTTGTACAATTTTTTTTCTGTAAGTTTCCTGAGTGCAGGACCAGGAAAGATTACTGGTACCAGTGCATCTTTTTAATTCTGATCAAGCTGGAAGAGGGCCAAGGAATTGCTAAGATGCCACAGGACTTCAGCATCCTGGTAAACAATACACCTGTGAGACTTCTTCCTTAGGACCTCACTCTGGACCTCACATTAGTATTTTTAAAAATGTCCTGGCTGTTTTGGGAACATAGAGGAAGGGCCCCTAGATCCCTTTCTAGGGCAATTTGATACATTAACATGGGGTCTACTTATCCTATATTAATTCATTTTGTAGTTGTTTATTTTGAAATACATTGATATAGGGTATTAGTATGAGCTATATGGACTCTGCATTCATTTATTTTGTTTTAAAATAATGCAAAAATATGAGGGGCATGTGTCCTGTATTTTGTTTCTGTTACAAAAGTTCCCTCCCTTAAAGTGATAGTAATATTTTACAAAAACAGCAGCTCCAATTAATCTTCATAGTATTTGGGCCATGGAGAGTGTTATTTCAATACTGTCAGAGTTGTAGATCAAGAGTAATTGAATGATAAAGTATACCCCTCTCACCCTTTTACTGATGTAACACTGCTCAATACATTTCCCCACATACTCACCATACTTGGGAAATCTCTGGATCTGCCCCGGAGACTCCGTTTTTTAAAGTTAAAGGGATAGTAATACTTCGTTTTAACTTTATTTTATTTTGTAGGCATTAAAAAAACATGAAGAATGATATAAGTCTTATCTCTCAAACCTTTATGGTTTATGAGATATTCACAAGCAAAGTTCCCCTCCCCGCCCCTTTTACCTAGTGTAAACAATCTCTTCTCAAATGTGAGTCTGGTTGTATGACAGGACAGATAACAGAAGGGGACAATTTTCTTTGTATGAAAACAATGAAACCCCTTCCCCCCTTGACAAGTTTTTCAGCTTTTTCCATTATCTTAATTGAAGATTGTCCCTCTCTGCAGTCTACCTGGGCATCTCCCTTCTGATCTGGTTGAACAGGGGGGGGATACTTTGTTTGTGAATATCTCTTAAACCATAAAGGTTTCAGAGATAAGACTTATATCATTCTTCATGTTTTTTTAATGCCTACAAAATAAAATAAAGTTAAAACGAAGTATTACTATCCCTTTAATAACCGGGTCTACGGGGATCGAGTCTGATCTTCTGGCAGTGGTGAGTTTCTTCCAACCTTGTTCTGCCTACTTCCTTCCTACTTCCTGACCACTTTATGACACAAGGTCAGTAAGATCCACCCACCCAGTTAAGACCCACCTCCTTATGATGTGAATCACATAATTTACATCCCCCTGGTTGGCAGCACATGAGCCCTCACTAGAGGATCAAGGGGAGGAAGTTCCCAAGTATGATACTCACAGTATCGGACTCGACAGCCTAACACAGCAGATCTGTGGGCTGATGCGCTCACAAACCTGGAATTTGTTGGCAACTGTCACATATTTCCGGTTTGCTTTCCAGCAGAGGGGGGCAGTTTTCTGACCTCCCAAATGGCCTCATCTTATCAAATCAAAAATTATACAAACAAACAGACATATACACAAATAAAATAGCTATAGAAATATCTCTGCAGCAACAAGTCCCTACATAGTGCTACATGAAAATCAACATAGAACATGTAGAACTAAATTGTAAATACAAAATTCAGTAGAAATTGAGGGGTTCTCAGCACGTTGCTTGCAATGCGTTGCGCACCTCTCTGGCACTCAAAGGGTCAACATCTGTCCAAACATTCTTCAATAAGTCTTTGTGGTCATCCTGACAGATCTGCCACTTGGTGTCTGTTAATACAACATTTTATACAATGAATAATGCTTTACTTATATACCCCACTAGATGATAGAGACACCTCCTGTACATTGCTTCCCATTGGAGACGTCCTTTACATCCAAAGCATTAAATGCTGTTTGTTTTTTCAGCCAAAATGCAGAATTCTCAACAGGATTTTGTTGTCTACTTTCTTTCTAGATAATATCATTTCACTGATCTCAACTGCAAGGACACATGGAAGAGTGATTTATTTGTATATTATAGTAATTTCATCCAGTTTCCAGCATAATCCTAACTTTTCTGTAATTAAACGTAGCCTTTCTCCAGACACCCATTAGATTGTTAAAGTGTATATTTAGCTATAAACTACCAGACTGAGCAGTTACGAGATTTAAATGACTGCAGTTGGTAACTAAGAGCATATCCTGTGTGTAGCACAGTGATTTCGATAACCACATAGACAATTCTTTTGACATTTTCTTTTCATAATCATTGTTGATGATTTATTGAGACTGATGTGTTATAATGAAATGGAGCAATTCTAGGCACACTGACTGTACCACAGACGACAAACATAATGTCTAAAATTCCCACTGAGTTAAATGGGGCTTTTAACCCCTTGAACACTAGAGAGGTATTCACATTGTTATAAAGCAATAACTGGGGAATTATGCACAAAGGTGTGATGAAGGTCTCCAGTGTGATAAACTCTCTAACTCTTATGTCATTATATGGATTCTATCCACTGAGATCTCTCAATTAGGGAGGTCTCAGTGCAAACTGTAATAACACAGGATACTCTCAATGGAAAAGTTATCTTCTCTTTATCACACCTTACTGCCATACTTGTATGTAACTTCCCCCCTCAACAATACATTTAGAACTAGATGACTGGAGTTGAGAATCACTGCCGTAGTTTAATAAAATCCCATTTGTAATGTAAAGTGAATCAATAATTGTGTGTAATGCATATCTATGCATATCTATCTATCTATCTATCTATCTATCTATCTATCTATCTATCTATCCTGTATCTATACAGTACTGTGCAAAAGTCTTAGGCGGGTATGAGAAAATGTTGCAAAGTAAGAATGCTTTTAAAAATAGACATGTTAATAGTTTATTTTTACCAATTAACAAAATGATAGTGAGTGAACAGAAGAAAAATGTACATCAAATAAATATTTTAAATGACCACCCTTTGCCTTAAAAACAGCATCAATTCTGCATGATGGATAAGTGCCTGCCTGTACTTCTCATTGAGGAGACTATTAATTCGGACCAAATCCCTCACTCCATTTGCAGAAATGCAGTTGCAAACTTGAAAGGAACCTCCACCATGCTGTTGCCTGCAGACCTTCGGGGAACAAAGTGCCTTCTGCTACAGCCAAATATTTAAAATTTTCACTCATCATTCCAGAGCACCTGCTGCCATTTTTTCTGCACCCCAGTTCCTGTGTTTTCATGCATAGTTGAGTCTCTTCACCTTGTTTCCATGTTAAAGGTATTGCTTATTTTGGCTATGAGTCTCCAGACAGGAGATGGGTGTAGCAGGATCCCACTGTTTTTTGCCAATTCTGAGTTGATAGTACTGCAGGACATCTTCTGATTGCAAAGGGAAGTAAGCATGATGTGTGCTACATCTCCTGCACTCAGTTTCCTTGGCCAACCACTGAGTCTACGGCCCTTCACGTTGCCTGTTTCTTTGTGCTTCTTCAAAACAGCTTGGACAGCACAGTTGGAAACCCCTGTCTGCCTTGAAATTTCTGCCTGGGAGAGTCCTTGCTGATGCAGTATAACTACCTTGTGTCTTGCTCAGTCTTGCCATGTTGTATGACTTTTGACCTTAAACTGTCTCCGGCAACCTCACTTTGTTAGCTGAGTTTGGCTGTTCCTCACCCAGTTGTATTCCTCCTACGCAGATGTTTCTGTTTCAGTTAATGATCGTGTTTCAATTCACATATTAAAGTGATTATCATTAACACCTGTTTTGCATAATCTGTTTAATCATAAATCTGAATATATGCCTCCAAAATCCCTGATTTTGTGCAAGTGTACCTAGAATTGATGCTGTTTTGGAGACAAAGGGTCTATTTTTGAAAGTAGTCTTACTTTACAGCATTTTTTTCACACCTGCTTAAGAATTTTGCACAGTGCTATATATATATATATATATATATATATATATATATATATATATATATATTATTATTATTTTTTTTTTGTGGCTGTGGCTAGACATTCTCTTTGACACCGATTTTTATTAAATGCACACTCTACAGTGTTGCATTGGTTCTTGTGCTGACCTTCAGAATTAAAGTTTAGAAAACATCCTGCATTAAAGGGGTAATCTAATTAACTTAAATATAGCTACTGAAAAAGGTAATATGAAAACTAAATAACTTCATATATTCAAAAGAAACATTAAGCCCTCATATGCTAAACTAACTAAAATGCAGGTTATGTGCCACTGACTACTACTAATTTGCTCCAATAGCTCAGGGGCAAATACTTACCAAGTTAGAGAAAAATGTTTTAGGAATTTAACGAGCACCACTTACTTTTATTGAATGGTGATACCCCTAGTCATAAATATTATACTATGAAAAGGTGGTGCCCTGTAGAAAAAAACAATTAATTACAAAAAAAAGTACAGAAGAAAGACTACTTCCAGGCACTCTCACCTATATAAAATATATATCCATACCTAACAGGCACATAGTCTGATGAAGATAAAATATGAATATCCAATAGGGATATATAATATCTAAAATTTAAACTTTATAAAAAAATAATTAATGGCTGGTAGGAGCACAGGCATGTCTTCGCGGACCACAATGACAAATACACCAATTGTATTGTTTTGTATTTACGTTATATTGATGATATATTAATACTCTGAGATGGCAGTCAACATCTTTTAGAAGAATTCATACAGAAATTAAATAATACTGATTTGAATTTACATCTTACATTTCACATTGATGTTAATCAAGTCAATTTTCTTGACTTTACCATAGCCAGAGGATTAGATAATATGATTGTTACTAATCTATACAGAAAAGAGACTGCCACAAATTCCATTCTACACCATGGTAGCTTCCATCCTACTACTGTGAAAAATAACATATCATCAGGAGAGTTTCTATGTTTACGTAGGAACTGCACGACTTTTGAATCCTTTAAAAATCAGAGTATGGACATGAGATTGAGACTGCTAGAAAGAGGACACATTAACACATACATCAAAGAGGCCTACCATAGGGCGACTGTAACTGAAAGATCTAGTTTACTAATTCCAAGAAAGCGAGAGAAACCATCTGAGATAGTGAGATTTATTACTGATTATAGAGGTGACACTATCAAAATCAGGAACATCCTTAACAAATATATTCACGTTCTTCACAGAGATACAAAGCTGGCAAAAGTTGTAGATAAATCTATACCAGTAACATTCAAGAGAAGTCCTAATGTATGGGATAAATTAGTCAAAAGTCATCTGTGAAAAACAAAAGAAATCCACCCATTAAAGGGTATTTTCCATGCAATACATGTAGAACCTATCAATACATGGTATGAAAAATCAAAGCTATGGTCAAAGCTCACCCTGTGGTCTAGCACTTCAATAATAGTTTGAATGGGAGGCTTCATATGGTCTGCACGTGCACAGAGATAACATTGTCTCTGGGTATTTGTAGAGCTTAACAGCACATTTGTCTTCTCCCTGAAGGGTCATAAGGGTGATGAGATTGATAAAGGAACTCGGAATAGAGTAGCTAATGTAATCAGCTCATTGTGTAATACTTTAACGCTGGAAGAGCTTGTTTGGATGAGTTCTAATCCATAGCCCCAATAACCTCCCCTGATGGGCTGCTGTGGATTAACCAAAGATAAACTCACGCCTGGATTGGTTACTCTGACCTCAGGGGATGAGTGGGAAGAACTTGATCCTGTGACTACCTAGGAGTTCCAAAGGAACAGGGTGTTTTTTACAATTTGGCTGTACTTGTTTTATTGGGTATGTCACAACGGGGTGTACAGAGTCTTCAGGCCTGCTTTGACACCCACAACAACTGTTCAATAAAGAGCTGGTATTTTCCTGCCCATCAGCCCGATTCTGGTTTCCTTTAATGCAAACCCACAGCAGTCACTTCCTCCCAGCATAACGCTTCCACCACAACAACTGTAAACCCATAAAGCCTAAATGGACTAGGATGTCGGCCATGTACCGCAGACTACCCCTAATGTGCTCCAGTAGCTCAGGTGTTAATACACACCCATTCCATAGTGCTTCCTTAAGGCTAGGGAGATGGAACATCTGCTTCTGGTCCATGATCTACAACTGTCACTATGGGAGCTGGAACCGATGTCTCAGCAACACGTAGAGCCAGTGAACTTAAGTGGAACCAAATTCTCATGGGATTGGATGTGCAACTCGCTAAGTTAGATCAGATGGGGTTATTGTTAGTTTAATTTTGAGAATGGCAAGTATTTATCAAAACAATTTTCTTATTTTGAGTTTGTAAATTTGTGAAAATGCATTAAAGGGATAGTAATGTTTCATAATAAAAGCAGCTCTAATTAATCATCATAGTATTTGGGCATTGGAGAGTGTTATTTCAATTCTGTCAGAGCTGTAGTTCAAGAGTAATTAAATGATAGAGTATTCCCCTCCTGCCCCTTTTACTGATGTAACACTGCTCACCTTAGAGCAGCAGGGAGTGTCCAGGTAGATTGCAGAGAGGGACAATCTTCAATTAAGATAAGGGAAAAAGCTGAAAAACCTGTCAAGGGGGCCAGGGTTTTCATTGTTCTCACAGTAAGAATACTGACCTTTGATATGAGCTGTCTGGTCTATGGACTGGATTCCACAACTGAGGAGTGGGGGTTTACACTAGGTAAAAGGGGTGGGAGGGGGAAAATTTATTGTTCAATTACTCTTGAACTACAACTCTCACAGTATTGAAATAACACTCTCTGTGGCTCAATTGCTATGACGATTAATTGGAGCTGCTGTTTTTGTGAAACATCAGCTCCAATTAATCCCTTTAACTTCATAAAGTTACTATCACATTAACAAGCAGCTAACAGCAGAATGAATGTATAAAGTCGCAAATCCAAATACTGGGCTTTATGTATAAAGTGGATCAATTATGATTCAAACCACCTATACTGAAGGCGACAAATAAAAATTTCCAAAATTCTCATTGATTTAAACAGGGCTCTGACCCTTGAAAACTTAGGAGGATTCTAACTCATTGCTTATTGTGGTGGTTGTAACGTAACATTCAACATTCAAATAAAAAGTTGAACGTTCACAGTGAGCATTTCAAACAAAGACCGAACATTACAGTGTTGGGAGTTGGTGGCATGATTGCTTCAGGTCATTACTGGGAAAGATCTTGTGGGGGTGGAAAGGGTTGACATGCTATGGCATGGACGTATGCCCTTCTCCAGTGTCCCCTACTTCCCTGGCAGGCCATTGGAGGGCCTTGAATAAAGGTTGAGCCGGCTCTCCACTGCCTGTCTGAGGTAGGCAGCCTCATACAAGACTTCCTTCGCCCGGTTGGTGGAATCATCATTATTGCTTATATCTTGGGAGGCAAATATGCTGTGGAAGTGTAGGTCCAGATTTTTATTGATATAAATTATATCTACTCAAATCTAATGGCGTGACTCAGTGGGCATTGAAACTGTAATCATTTTTGATTAATGTTCCATATCTATCTTGGCTGATTCAGCTAAGCTCCTCAGGTGTCATCAGAATGTCTGTACTTTTTAGGGACAGCATTACCCTGAAAAATTGTGGATTGTCTGAAACAATGGTGGACCCTCCAGGGAGTCCACCATTGTGACAAAAAGTTAGTGCCAGACTAGGGGATGAACAGAGTTAGGGCAGGGCAGAGTTTGCTAGAATCTTTCCTATTGGTTAACTGATGATGCTGGGGGATTTGTATCTACCCAGGTCCAGATCCAGGCTCAGGGTTTGTCCTTTCCTACCCAGAGCTTTTAAAGGGTGGGGAGAATGATTGTTGTGGCCGACTCAGAGTTCCAGGAACTTGGGTATAAAGTGGGGATCTTTGCCCTGAGGTATGTTAGCTGCAGTGTGTATTTCACTGTGGATACACTCTAGTTACATTTTGATGCCCTTGAAGATGTTCTGTTCTGTTATGCTCTTCTGATATGAGGAGATGTGGAATAAAATGTTTTGGTGCTTTCACTCAGGTTAGTCTCAAAGTCTTCTTATTCTGGACCCACTGTGAGTCCCATTTATGCAGAGGGGCTTTCACTACACTTAGCAATGTGTTAGAGACCTGTCTAGCATTCAAGGGGTTAGAAAGTCCTATTTAAGGCCTCTATCACAAAGGCAACACCAACATAGTGATGCTGATTTGGTTATATTGCTTGTGTTGAAAGGTTTAATGCTGCACCATCCATACAGAAAGATGTTTCTTTACTTGATTTTTACAAGAATGCAGTAAAGATGCAACAGGACAGATCTGCACAGTGGCATATGGGGATACCTGCAGAACGTTCACACTAAAAATATTAGAGGTTGCAATGTTCATTTCAACCAACTTGAGTGCCTTTCAATAGTGTCTGGCTGGCACTCTTATGGGCTGGCCACCAGCCTCTCCCCTTTCATCAGATTCAATGGGGGAAAGAGAACTAGAAAGGTGAGTTCAGAAAATGGGTGACAGAACTGCAGAAGGGGGCTGCTATAGCTCAGTCGTCCATGCGAAAAAGCCCTAAATCAATAACAATTTTTATTTGAACCCTGTGTTGTAATTGGTTGGCCTGAGATTTGCTCTACTATATATTTTTTATGCAACTTAATATGCGTAAAATATAAATGCAAAACATTATAGATTGGCAAAATCATTCACCTAAAAAGAGAAAAGTGCGCCTTCTGCAGAAACGTCATTGAAAAACTCAGTTTCCCCACTTTTTTCCATCCCAGACATACTGACCTCTCAACCTTTGTCCCACTGCACTGGTAGCCATAGGGATGGAAAACAGCTGCTTCCAGACTATAATTCCCCTCATTCTCTGCCAGCCAATGTCTGGCAGTGAATGATAAGTGTTGTAGTGTTGTAGTCTGGCAGCAGATGGAGAGCTTCACGTTGCCAATCATTGCCATAGAAAAACTCATTCATACCATCCCCCAGCCTTATTGCACTGCACTGCTAGCAGAGATGGATTAAGAGTCCATAGGGCCCTAGGCAAGGGCCCCACATCTTCTGATCTGGTGCTTCTGACACAGAGTTCTGCCACCAGGGACTGGCATTGTGGCTCTCATGGAAGTGGGAGCAGCTGGGTGATGGTCATCTCTTTTAACAAAAAGTGACTGACAGATGTTAGAGGCATGAACAGCAGCTCCTTTGTCTGTAACCCATCACTTGCAACAGGGCCCCTCATATTGTCATGGGCCCTAGGCAGTAGCCTAGGTTGCCATAATGGATGGTCTGGCTCTGACTGCTAGACGTAGAACCACACAGACTATTGAGCTTCCATCCTTGTCCTACCTCTCTGAAGCCAGAGAACTACACTAAGTCTTCACCCCTGACAGGAAGTCTTGGGCACAGGTGGAAACCAGCAAAGTTTTTGTGGGAGATTTCTTGAGGTTAGAGAAAAGGTGGAAATTTTATGTGAATTCTATGTGTGGGAATACATTTTGGATTTTCTGAGAAAATTCCTATGAGACAAAAATAGGATATTTTGTAAATCCCTACTAAAATGAGCAATTCTGACTCAATGATAAATTCCCCAGAACAAATTTGCTTACTGGGCAATAAAACTATATGACTTGTTACACACAGTATATGTATTTACAGCATGTGCTTGAAAATTTTCACTGCACAATAATTAGAACTGTTCATTGAAACAAACTGGCTTTGAACAGCTCAATCTGTTTCATAAACAAGATCTGGGGGCAGGTCTTAATATTTACAAGAATGCTGAATGACTAAAGATTTATAATGTTGTATAATCGCTGTGCTCATTGAAGACTTCCTGGCCAAACACACATGGAAGGCAGTATGAATGGAGCCATGAGATAGTCCCGCACTGTAAACACAAACAACTGCTCTCTGTAACAGACATCATTTTCCCGAGACCTGCTTTGCAGGGTGTCATAAGAGAAATAATGTCCAACCAGCCAAACCTACCACGAAGAGCAGACAGTGGAGGTGCAAGTCGTGAAAAACATAAACAGTAGAGGTTCCAGGCAGCTGAGTGGACAATTAAATGTTTAATGCAACTGACAAAATGAGGATATTGTTTATTCTTACTGTCTGTCTCCTTCATATTATATAGATTGAGCTGTCTCTCTTGCTGTGTTTAAAATTTATATTTTGTACTATTATTCTCCTCTCTCCCTACGTCATGTATATTTTTTATTTTATTGCTACCCCTTCTTTTCTAAAGGAACAACAAATTCTATTGTAGATGAAGAAAGTTAAAAGTCCATCAAGTTCAACCTTTGCTTGATATTCTGTAGAGTAAAAAACAATTTATATGGCAAGTGGTGTGACAATATATATATTTTAAGTGGACCTATTACTCTCACAGCTTTTAGTCTCATTACATGTGCCTTTTTAACTGTCTATACTTTGTGCTTTTTGTTTTCCTACAAGTTTAATGGTTTCATATATTTTTGATTTAGTAGTTGGGATATCTAATCTCACCAGAGCTTTGTTCTCTGACCTATAAGAAAAAAGCAATATATTTAATTACTCAGATATCCAGAAAATCACATCTCTCCACCTTCTAAGGCTGCTAAAACTTATCGGTTTCTACCAGAGGAATGGAATATATTGATAAGAACAAATAATCAAGCAAATCCTTACAAGATGGAAGCTCCCACTCAGGAGAAGTCCTCTTTAAAAAATAGATAAAACAAAATAGGAATAAAATTAAAGTGTAATGTAAAGTAAACATTTAATTTTTAAATTAATTGGCAAAACTATTTTTAAAGGGATAGTAATACTTAAGTATTACTAATCCCGATAGTAAAGCCCTACTGAAAAAAAACGTATTGCCCCCAGTGTCATCTCTCAAACCTTTATGGTTTGAGAGATGAACGCTTCTAAAGTTGCCCTCTCCCTCCCCCTTCCCCAAAGTCAGCTTTGTAGCTGACTTAAGGGAAATCCGGTCATAGATCATCAGGCGGCTCTGCAGCAGAGCCTCGATCGTGTTAACTAAAAAAAAAACTTTCACTAAAATGGTCTTCTATGTGTGCTTGCAAACCAAGCACACGTAGAAGACCATTTCAGTGAAAGTTTTCTTTTTTAGTGATGCGATCAGGCTGTGCTGGAGAGCCACCTGAAAGTCGTACGACTCTCTTCCCTGCAGTCAGCTAGAATGCTGACTATGGGGAAGGGGGAGGGAGAGGGCAACTTTAGAAGCGTTCATCTCTTAAACCTTAAAGGTTTGAGAGATGACACTGGGGGCAATACATTTTTTTTAGTAGGGCTTTACTATAGGGATTAGTAATACTTAAGTATTGCTATCCCTTTAAAGTGTTAGGTTTGCTTTAAACAAAATTAGCTTAAATAGGTAAGAGGTTGTAGTACAACGATTGCTGTGAATACGCACCGGATCAGGAAAAATTCTAATCACAGCTTTGTAAAGGGTTGCAACAAACATTGAATGGATAGTAATACTTAAAGAGATAGAAATGTGTGCATATGAAATTAAGGTCAATTATTCATTATACTTTTTTATAACTAACTGTACCTTTGTAAATGTCCATAACTTTGTATTATTTGTGCAATTTTATTTCAATCTTTCCCCCTCCCTCCTGTTTTCCCTACATCACACAAAGTATCCTCAGAGCAGAAAGCTGGTCAGGATGGATCGCGATGAGGGACGATCTTGTGTTAGCATATGGGAAAACTTGCCCTCCCTCATCAAGGGGGGCTGGGTTTTTCCTTATACTGATAGACACAATATTGTCTCTCATTGCTGTCTGTCTGGTCAAGTGGATTTCAAATCTGAGGGGACTCTGCTTGCTTGATGTAGGGAAAAGGGGAGGGAGGGGAAACTTTAAAATAAAATTACACAAAGAATACAATGTTATGGACACTTACAAAGGTACAGTTCAAAGTATAATGTATAATTGACATTAACTTTATTTGCACACATTACTTTCTCTTTAATTTGTAAAAACAAGGGCACTCCCACTTCTGAAAGATGTTTTGATTCAAAAGTTATTACAGCTCAAATTTCAGTTTTTTAGGTGCAGTATAGAAGTGGCCTGAGATTGTACTGTGGCGCTGTTGCTACACCATCCTTTGGACAGCTCTGGTCAATTGACCGTAAACCTCCATAGGATGGTGTAGCAACATCACCACTGCACAGTTTCAGGCCACTGTGATACTGCACCTAACAATTTCAAGTCTGAAATTGTTAGGTACAACATATATATTTTTTACATTTTAAGTATTACTGTCCGTTTAAAGGAGAGCTAACCCACCTGCTAATAACTCCCTCAGTGTACCATACTATGGCCAGAAAATCCTAATGGCCCCTATAAATTCATACCATTAAACTGCGTAATAATAACATCTATACCTTAGGACATACTTGAAAACGAGAGACAATCTCATTGTTCCTTCTTGTTAAAATACTTTGATATTATTATTTCTGCCTTTGTTCAAGAGATAACACCTTCGGTCTGTCCTGCATGTCATGTCCATGAAGGCAGACATGACAGTGGCTTTTAGTTTCCCTAAAGCAAACAAAGCATATGAGCCTATTTAACTCTTAAAGAACCTGAGTGGTGAGTAAATTATTGTAAAACTAGTGTTACACATCTCTTTGGTCCTTGATGTGTTAAGATTACCATCTGCAGTGGGTGGAGTTTGTGTCTTGTGGCCCTTCTAGCATCTGTCATGTCTGCTTCTATGGATATGACATCTAGGAATTATTGAGGATATTATCTCTTGAGCAAAGGCACAAGTGTAAAATTCATTGTGGGCATTAGAAGTTTCTAATGAAGTGATATTATTAGGATGTGTTATTTCTCCTTTAAAAGGACGAGATGATGAAAAATGTAGCAAAAAAACTTCCTCCACAAAAAGATTGGAACAAGGGGAGATCACATCATAAGTGCAAGGGGTTAAGCCCTAATAGGAAACAAAAAAATAATTACAATTATTGACATTTATTATTTTTCCGCATGAAATGTTCTGCAATCTGTAAACTGCACATAAAAACAAATATGCTTTTTTGGTTACTGCCAGGGTGTAGCTCCTTGAGGTCATGATATGCTCATGCTATCTATAAACAGGGCCCCAGTTACACAGTGAGGCTGATACATTAAGGGAAACTGCAATTTTGGTGAAAAGTAAGTGCACCGTAGGGGATAAATAAACATTAAAAAAATACCCATTTATTTAAATAGGGCTACTTACGCACTGAATGCAGTATATTGGAGTTAACTCCTTAAGGACTAGCTATCCAGGAAGTGAACCTCCCTTATGGACCGCTTTGAAATTGGTCAGCTCGTCGGACACACAGGGAATCTGAGAGAGACTGCTTGGGTCTTGGAGTGGTCAATTTCAGACCTTACTAGTGTTTGCAGCGTTACCACAGGAGCACTGTAATCACAAAATACGTGACATGCCAGGACCATCACCGGTCCTTCAGGCAAGTTTATCGGTGATGGTCCTGACACGACATCAGTCGTTAAAGGGTTAATAGCCCAATTTAAATCAATGGGAATTTTTATTTGTACCCTATTGTAAAGATAGTTTGCACAACACTTTTCTTTAGTACATTAGCCTAAGAGCTAAGCTTGTATTGTTTTCTGCACAAATCCACAGTAGATGATATGCAATACAAAGGAAATAGACTAGAACCGTATGAGCAAAAATCTCACTGTGTTGGGATCCATCCTGACTGAGGAAGCCTCAAACTACTTGTCCATTGCTATCATTTGTATAATCCATACGCAAAATCCACATCAGCACCTCTGAGAGTGTAATATATCTGGAGATGGGGAGAATGAGAAAGGTTAGGGACCTATCAAAAAATGGCAGATACACTCATGTGTATTATGTACAAGCTAGAAAGAGAAACCATCTTTATCAGAGCACTTTTGATTGCTGTCTTATCTCCTTTATAGCACTTTTCTCCCTGTCTCCATAATTTTGTTCTCAGGGCCTCTATCTTTCTCCTCTTTGTCTGATCTCTCATACAGTCTTTTAAGTTAAAGTTTTATCAAGGACAGTTCAGACATTATGACCCTATCTTGTTAGATTCCTTCACTGCGAGGCCCACAGTGAAACCTCAAATATGTGTAGATTTCTCCTAACACATCATTGCTTGTTATCTAATGAAGTTTAAAAAATATGATTGTTCTTTTAGATTTTTTCTAATAATGTTTCCTTTTAAACAAAACATATGGCTGAAAATGGAAAGTCAACTGCAGGGGGTCTTTTTTTTTTGGAGATACAACTTTTCCCACCATAATTGTCTTGCTGAAAAAACAAACAAACACATTTTCATTCAAAACAGCCTTTGTATCATGACAGCCAAAAGGCCATAATTTTATTAATTTTATTTTTAGATGGTGATTTCTTTCAGTGCAGGACCATATATTAATCAACCCTTTGAGTGTCAGAGGGGCATGCAACGCATTGCTTTGCAATGCGTTGCATACCCATCTGGCATTTGGAGGGTTAAGCAGCAGAGCGTGTTCAACTCATTGCAAAGCAATGTGTTGCTTACAGCTCTGGTCCTTAATGAGTTAAGGTTTCAGTGCAGCATAGACCTTAATTAACATATATGTTAAACTGAAAGAGATCACTACAGGCGGCTGCGTGTGCTGCAGTCATTCGCATACAGACTGCCCGCGCTGTGGCTGATAACGGAGCGAGGTGCTCCGAATTTAGGTTTGAATTTGGAGCAACACGCTACGTTGTCAGCCGTGGCACAGGCAGTCTGTACTGTGCATGACTGCACCGCGGCCGTTGCTGCCTGGAACTGTGGCCCGTGTACATGGGCTGTTCAACTGGTATATGTATATATATATATATTATATATTTGGCCTTGTTCATCAAGCTTAAGAGGTGCTATTTAGGTTTAAAAATGGACCATAACCCTTTGAGTGCCAGAGAGGTATCTAATGCATTGCAATGAACTGGATACTTCTTTTGCATTCAAAGTGTTATACCCTTGAATGCTAATGAGGTTTCCAGAGCACTACATAGCTATGTGTTGGATTAAAAGCCCCATTTAAATCAATATGAATTTGCTGAATTTTCACTTGAAACCTATGGTGCAGTTGGTTTGCTCCATAATTATACCTCTTTAGCTAAATGAATAAGGCCCATTGTCTCCTACAATACTGGGTATATATATATATGGATAGATAGATAGCGAGAGAGAGAAAACAATGTATATTTGAATCAAAGCAATTACTTTATGTAACATTCAATTAGCACTGCAAGGGCACCCATCAAGGTCATTGCTAGGCACTGTTTTAGAGTTCTAAATCTCTAGGTCTCCTGCTTAAAAACTGTGGGTTTGTTGCCAGATTGAGTCCTGTAATGGGCTAATTTCCTTACTAGTAATGGTGAAATTAAGATGGACAATGCACTAATAAATGCATTAGGTTTGTTTAAACTCCTTAACTTTTGGTAAAAGTCCCTGGTATTTTGGGAACACTAACTTGACATCCATTCATTGGTCAGTTAGAATCACGATACTATGGTATTGCTTAGGTATGTGCAACTCAGTGAAAATCATTTTATCTTTTGGATGACTGATATGCCTATGGAGATGTACATTCTTGCTAGGACTCTTTAGCACACTAATCTTGATAAGTTTCTCAGAAGCGATAGTGCAGTTTTATCTGTAAACTGCCTGAGATATGTATAAAGTATTTCTGAAAAGAAAATTAGTGGTGACTAATCTCAAGCTCTAAACTGGTTTAGACCCTGTTACTAATTACAAGCTGTAAAAGCAATAAGATGGGTGGGGTGGGGTGGGGTGTATGAATCTGCTGGACCACATAATGTTCTACACCTGGTTTAACTATATGTCTGCAGTTCTGGGTATTTACTAGAGCAGTGATCGAGAATGTTTTTTCACCAGAGTGCCCAATATTTTTTGGGTATCTAGCTTAGAGATGTCAAAGGGTCAATACTGAAATTGTAACAGGGAAAGTATATATTTTTTTAATGAATAAATATGTGAAAGACAATTATATGCAGTTGCATGCTCCCTTTAAAGTTTCTGGACATATTTGAACTGTTTGTTTGTAAGAATCATCTCATCTAATCTCCATTCATCTGATCTAACCTGCCTTCATTTAATCTAATATCCTCCTCCCATATCTTCTTTCCATCAGTCTTCCTATTTGTGCTGTTATGAATGACTGAGACTGTCATCTAATGTTAATTAAATAATTGTATTGCACTATTGACCGTAAAAGATTTAACCATTGAGACTCCACACTGTCACCTCTGCCACTCCTAAAATTAAAAAAGAAGAAACAAAAGTATGTAACCAAAAAGATACAAACACATACAGGTAAATTAAGGGCCTCTTCTTTGAGAATATTAAAATGTTGGTGTTGGTTTGAGCAATCGGTTACATGATGATTTAACCGGAATCAAAATTGCTTTGAACCATGGGAGCTATTAATCACAACACAGGTGCACAGGTACACAAATATAATCCAATACTCTGAATTGACACATTTTGATGGTTCACTTATTCAATGCTGTTTTCTGATGCCAAGGTGACAAGCTAACCATTAATATACTTGCTGCTGGATTCTGGGTAACGCATGCTCCACGTATCTTTTCCCAATCATATATATTTTATGCTGAGTGCAGCTTCTGTTGGCATGTGAGCATACTGTTCACTGGATGCCAGTGTCCTGTGTGAACGTTCCTTCTTTTGAATGCAGTGAATTGGGTAATGAACTTGGAGCACTTAATACATGTATAAACTACAGAAACATCAGTTAAAATCCCATATCTATGTCATATACAGACTGGTTTTGGGGTGCACATGACCCTTACAATATCACCATCCCACCACTGAAACCACTGAAAGGAGCAGGGGAACTGTTGTGTGAGTATTCATTGTGGTGTGCATGTACTTATTTCTAGTCAGTTGTGTGCCTGTTTTAAACTTTCTCTGATATTCAGAGCAAGAACCATAGACAGTTGCATACTGTACTGTTTACTGTAGCCTCTGGTACTGTCAGTGGTTTGATGAGAGCAAGAAACAGAGTGAGACTGTGTTGTGGTGGAGAGCATGTGCAGCAGGAAAGCAATCTGACTAAATAGCTCCCAGGGACCAGCTGAGGTTTTTCCTGTTACTGTGGCATTTGAATCCTACGCTAAACCCACTGATCTACACAGTGATCCTTATCATTTAGCTTACATTTCCTTAGTGAGCTTGTTGCAAACAATGTGGGCTCTCCTCAACATTCTCCTTTGATAGAGCTCTGTGCAGTTGCAAGAGTGGTATAATGACCCATTGGTGGCCAGTCATGCTGTTCATGGACTTGACTTCCACTTGGAGAAACTGATGTGGGTGTGAACAATATCAGATCACAACAGGCAATGTTGTATTTTATTTGTGATAGTAAGTGGACTTAGTGCAAACAACACCACAGCTAAGTGCTCAGTGTGCTCATTCTGGGATAGTGCATTGTCCCAGAAAGGGGCTTTCAGGCATGAGGGACACAGCAGGGACGTGCACAGACTAGTGATGAGCGAGCGTGCTCGGCCGATGCTCGTATCGGCTCGAGCATCGCTCTGCTCGGCACATGGCGGTACTCGTCGAGTACCGCCATGTGCTCGCCCGACATGTTCGGGTGGCGGGGATCTGTGCCGGAAGAGGCACAGATCCGAAGAAGCTCCGCTGGACCACCAGGGACTGGAGGTACGGGGGCATTGCGGAGATGAAGGGGGCATTGCGGAGATGAAGGGGGACATTGTGGAAGAGGGGCATAGACTCTATGCCCCTCTTCCACAATGTCCCCCTTCATCTCCGCTATGCCCGTCTTCCACAATGTGCCCCTTCATCTCCGCTATGCCCCTCTTCCACAATGTGCCCCTTCATCTCCGCTATGCCCCTCTTCCACAATGTCCCCCTTCATCTCCTCTATGGCATAGAGGAGATGAAGGGGGACATTGTGGAAGAGGGGCATAGCGGAGATGAAGGGGCACATTGTGGAAGAGGGGCATAGCGGAGATGAAGGGGCACATTGTGGAAGACGGGCATAGCGGAGCTGAAGGGGGACATTGCGGAGCTGAAGGGGGCATTCGGAGATGAAGGGGGCATAGCGGAGATGAAGGGGGCATTGACCAGGCACCCTCCCCTCATCAGAGCAGGGGGTGCCTGGTGTCGCCCCATTCATTCCAATGGGGCTCGGGTGCTCGGCCGAGCACTCGAGCCTCAGGGGGTGCTCGGTCAGAGCACCCGAGCACCCGAGCATCGTGGTGCTCGCTCAACACTAGCACAGACATTTTGGGGGGCAGGAGCTCAAATGAAAAAAAAGGGCACTTCTCATAATTACTATTATTATTTTTTTTTGTTAAAAGGGCACGAGGGCACTTTGGACAAAAAGGGCAGGTGCTCAAGCCCCCCTTGGTGTCTATGTGTGCACATGCCTGGGACACAGGTTTAAAAATTCTGAACTGAGAGGAAATCTTTATTCACTTGGTCACCCTACTTAGGCACCGAGTGCCACCATAAAGGCATCTGAGTGCCAACACTGTTTTAGAGTGTATGCATGCTTTAGGAATACTGGCACACACTTTGTTAACATTTTAAATTGACTTTAACTGAAAAACAACTTTTAAAAGGGCTTTTAAAATAACCTATATGTTGTTTGAATTTAAAAAACTATAGGTTATGCTAATTTAGCCATTAAGTGCAAGTTCTTACTGTCCTACATTACTTCCACACTCACTGACACTTAACCTAGTGCTACTGGAGGTGTGCTATACATTGCTGAGCAGTGTCAGTAAGTGGGGCAGTTAATGTAAGACAGAAGTGCCTGCAAGGCATTCCTTGATTAGCAAAAACACATTTCCTAAGCAAAAAAAAGGCTAATGAAACAAATAGGTTCCCCACGCTGTTTTTAGGTGATAGGGTCCTTTAATGTGAACAAGTCCAAATTCCCCCCTATGGCATGCTTAGGAAAATGAAGTAAAGTTACACCACTTTCCTATATGCTTAGTACATAATGTTAATCATGGTCCAAGGAAGGAATGCACTGAAATTCTCATACACTTCCCCACCATCATCTGAAGCACAGCACTAAAAAATCAATTCTTAATTATAGTTTGGTGCAGAACTTTATTAGGGTCTACACATGTGTTAGAAAATCAAGTTTGGGATTATATTTTAGAAATCAAAATAAAACAGTTTTTACAGATGCTAACTTGGTGTATAATATTTCATGGTATCTATATTCACATTGGATGGGCACTCTCAACATGGCTCCAAGCCTTAAAGGGATAGTAATACCTAAAATGTAAAAAAAAATATGTTGTAGGGTTTATCCCCCTGAGTAAAACAAGAGTACTCCCACTGCTGAGAGATGTTTCATTCAAAAGTTATTCATTTTCAAAGTTGAATTTTTTAGGTGCAATATCACAGTGGCCTGAAATTTTACAGTGGCGCTGTTGCTACACCATCCTATGGAGATTTATGGTCCTGAGACCAGAGCAGTCCATAGGATCGTGTAGCAACAGCGCCACTGTAAAATTTCAGGCCACTGTGATATTGCACCTAAAAAATTCAACTTTGAAAATGAATAACTTTTGAATGAAACATCTCTCAGCAGTGGGGGTACTCTTGTTTTACTCAGGGGGATAAACCCTACAACATATTTTTTTTTACATTTTAGGTATTACTATCCCTTTAAATGTAATTTGGTGCTGTCTTCCTGATTAGGGCCTCGGTTACCTCCAATCAGAGCATCAAAAAAGCAGGGGGCACACAGGTTTGTCACCTGAGAAAGGGAATTAGTTTGCTTTTGAGTCACTTTGGAATAAAATACCCTTCACTGAAGCTGCGTGGCATCTAACCATATATCTTTGTAGGTGTTAGTGTTCCTTTAACCATGGGTGTGATGAATAAAAGCAAAGTGGACAATTCTGGGATAAACCAACTGCACCATAGGGGAGAAATGACCAGTTAAAACATTCCCATTTTTTAAATGAGATTTTTAACCCCTGGAATGCTAGAGAGTTCTCCAATGTGTTACTTTGCTATGAGTTGGATAACTCTCTAGCATTTCAGGGGTTAAAAAAGCCTGTTTAAACCAATGGAAGCTTTCATTTGTCCCCTATGGTGCAGCTGGTTTGCCCCAGAATTGCCCCACTTTGCTTTTATACAAAAGGTCCATTCTATTCAACCAATTGGCTTGAGATCCCACTGGCAGTAAAGGGCTTAAAACATTCCAAAATAAATGGTCCAGTTATAAATAGATAAAAGCAAATGTTAACACAACTGTATACAAATTAAATGAGCCTTGTAATATGTCTACTTTTATTAAACTTACTATGGATGAAGGAAACAACACACAGAATATAGAAGTGGAGGAGCGCAGGACTAAATTAACCACATCAAAGATACTGGCACAGGGAAACCTTATGTCTCTTACACTGTAGTTGCAAAGAATGGAAGGTCACACACTGATTAAGGTGCAGGAGGTTGCAGCCCATTTATTCAACTTTGCATACTGGACACAATATTCTGGGAAGCCATCAACTTCTCTTCATCTAACAAGATGAATGGAGATTGATAGCCCCTTAAACATTGCTTTCTATAAGCAGTGGTGAATAAATGGGCTGCAGGCAGCTGCATCTTATTCTGTGTGAGACATTTCATTCTTTGTATATATGGTAATCCTTTGAGTACCAGAGGGGTGTGCAACAAATTGCTTTGCAGTGAGTTGCATACTCCTCAGGCACTCAAAGGGTTAAATAGAAGTGATTCTGAATGCTTAAATGGAACTGTCTGCACCAGTTATACATTGTCCTTTGAGTCTTGGATGTGCCCTTACCTTGCTGTGTGATTATATAAAATATATAAAAATATATGCATATAAATATATATCAAATCTAAATAAATGTACATAAAGTGCACAGATTCAATTCAAAGTGCCTAACTGGATGAAGAGAGATCTATTAGTAAATCCATCACCAGATGGGACCAAGACAGAGCTGGGCACAAGAACTAGCTTAAGGAGACCCACTGGTTTAGCTCAAGGTATCTTGGTTTGGTTGCAAGCAAGACAGGATGCCACATAAAAACGTCACCTTTGTGTTTAGGCCACCAAAAGCTGCCAGTACAAAAGTCAGTGGTACATTTGACTACAGGATGCTGAGCCACTACAAAGTGAAGCACACACAAATACGTTTCCAGTGGGAAATCTCTTTTGCTGAGTACTTGAGATATTCTGGATGTAAGAGGAAAGTGAGACAATAACTTCAGAGGGTGGTATGATATGAATTTAACACATCAGGGGTTTCCTCAAACTACTGAGAGAGAGCATCAGTCTTGGAGTTCTTGGAACCTGCTATTTTAGAAATAATTATGTTTTTTGGATTCACACTGCATATGAGAAGATTGTATGTGCAAAACAGCTAAATATAGGCAGATACCCAGAACATGTCTTCATGACCTTTTCTTGAGATAGGCAGGTTAAATCACTCAGCTCAGTAGGTTTCGAGGGGGCTTCAGAATTGGAATGTCTAAGTGGCTGAAATGAGACTCTAGCCACGAGGTAGAGCATGGAGTGGGTTTGTGTGAACCATCCCTTGCTCATTCTTGGCACCTTTCTGAGATGAGCAGTACAGAGAAAGATCAGGTCTTCCAGAGTTTCTGTAAAATCCTGGTCCCAGTCAGTTAGCTCATCTTTTCATCTCTCACAGACAGGGCTGGATTTACATCTCTGGAGCCAGTAGGCACAGAAATCTGAAGCGCCCCCCCCCCATTGGCCATCTCCACTGGACACCTCCACAATGCTCCAAATCTCCACATTACCCCCCATCATCTCCATATTGCCCTCACATTGCCCCCCATCAGCTCCAACTTGCAGCGGGTAGGGTGAATGAAAATATTTTAAAAAATAAAATAAATAATTGATTCCAATGACAGGCGGCCCTCTGTGGGGTGCGCCTGTAGGCAGATGCCTACTCTGCCTTATGGCAAATCCGGCCCTGCTCACAGAGTACATTCTGGAAGGCTACCTTAAGGTTAGCCCAGTTAGTATCATATGCCAGTGTGCAAAATTCTGTGCAATAATGAGCCAAGGACTTCAAGTACTGCTGAAAGTCCAGAAAGGCAGCCACTAGCCTGGGATATCAAATACTGAACATAAAGCAGCAATTAAGGTAGCTACATTTTTTAGGATGGGGGGAGGTTGCATTCTATCAAGTGAGATTTCCATGTTAGGGTTTGTCCTTTGAGGAGGAGGGAAAACAATAAAGTAGAAAAGATATCAGGCTGATTTCTAAGGTATAATAAACACACAGTGATTAACTATTTGCATGTCAGAAGAGTTCACAACACATTGATTTTGCAGTTCATTACATATCCTCTGGCATTGAAAGGGTTAAGGAGTTCCATTAGCTCTTTGGAATTCCAGTTGAAGTATTCAGGCAAGTGATTTTGGGAGGCTTGCAGGTAGATGATGTGTAGCTGGAGCAGCTGAAGGCAATGGTTAGTAGAGGGGAGGCCATTTTATATTGCAGGATCTGCAGAAGCCTACTAATTGAATCCAACTTCAAGTTTCTTAAAGGGATAGTAATACTTCGTTTTAACTTTACATTATTTTGTAGGCATTAAAAAAACATGAAGAATGATATAAGTCTTATCTCTCAAATCTTTATGGTTTAAGAGATATTCACAAGCAAAGTTTCCCCCTCCCGCCCCTCTTCTCAGATGTGAATCAGATAACAGAAGGGGACAATCTTCTTTGTATGAAAACAATGAAAGCCCTTCCCCCCTTGACAAGTTTTTCAGCTTTTTCCCTTATCTTAATTGAAGATTGTCCCTCTCTTCAGTCTACCTGGGCATCTCCCTTCTGATCTGGTTGAACAGGGGGGGATACTTTGTTTGTGAATATCTCTTAAACCATAAAGGTTTGAGAGATAAGACTTATATCATTCTTCATGTTTTTTTAATGCCTACAAAATAAAATAAAGATAAAACGAAGTATTACTATCCCTTTAACTTGTGACGAATACTGTCCAAGCAATCCTCCCTGTTGCTCAACAGCCTTAGAAACCCCTCCGGGGGTTGGCAGTCATTGCATGTGTATCATCTATCATGCTGACTAACAGGACAGGAGGCTGACCTGCGTGGGGCGAGGAGGTTTACAGTTTAGAATAGATTCTGGAGCAGGAAGCAGAGTATGAAAACCACCTGTTCTTTTGACATGAGCCATAGTTTGGCAAAAAGAATACATTCTCAAGGTTGCTGCTGAAGCAGGGCCTGATTTACATCTCAGGCGCTTGTAGGCACAAAAATCTGAAGCGCCCCCGAAAAAAAAAAAAAAAAGTTTTGAGGGAAATACTTTGTTTTATGCCACTTAAGATGAATTATGAGTGCCCTTTCTCTCTCTCTCTCTCCCAGTAGTCCTCTGTCTGTGGGCCTGTGGCTAACACCAGAAGTGCCATCTATGGCATATATATATAAGGGGGTATATGCCTGGGGTACAAGTACAAAAACACACAAAGTCACAGCAGAGCTCCAGAAGAAATCACAAATGTGCAACTACCTCTACCTGGAGTGGCCCGAATGACTGTCCGACTCCAGGCAGCTCCTGCTCCTCTGTGGCTGTGCTGTTCGTGGGCTCCCAGGTCTGGGAGGGGCAGTCCTGGCAATTGAGGAGGTTGGGTGGGTGGGAGTAATGCGCCAGTGCCACTGGATGACCCGGATCACATCCGGCCACGGCCTGCAGCCAGTAGCATTAGGGTGTGCCTCCGTGGCACTTCAGGCGGCCGTTCCACTCTCCACTCTCCCACTTCTCCTACAGGAGTCAGGGGCGGGGAGAGAAGTAGCGAACCAGGAGCTCAGTAGCTTGACGTGCCGCGCATCCGCCCGCGGCACGTCTTCAGTTGATGAGGAGACCCGTGGCACTGCTTTTCCAGTCTCACGGCAGGCCACAGTGAGTCAGTGACAGTGAGTGGAGGAGATCACATACATCCCCCCTGCCCCGCACTCGGCACTCCAGACATGCATAAACTAAATTAAAAAAAACAAAAAAAAAAAAACGATCCCAATGAGTCTGACAGGCGAGGCGCCCCTCTGTGGAGTGCGCCTATAGGCAGATGCCTACTCTGCCTTATTATAAATCCGGCCCTGTGCTGAAGAGTTGCTTGAGAGTAAGCCGGGGTTGTAGCTTGTGATTGGTGTTGACTGCAAGCACAATCTTGCTGTGGGTACTAACCATGAGTAGCATTGTCAAATAGCCTGTACCAGTTAACCCTTTGAGTGCCAGAGGGGTACGGAATGCCTTGCTTTGTAATGTGTTCCGTACCCCTCTGGCACTCAAAGGGCCAGAACTGGACCCGAATAGATGCATTTGCTCTCTGACGAAAGCACACAGGTTAATAAGCTCTATAATAAACCAAAATCTAAGGATCCTAAACAGAATGGAAAGTCAGGTCTGGAATGTTGCAGAAGTTATGGTAGGTTGCAAACAAGTGCAGTCAGGAACAAGCCAAGTTCACACAAAGAAACTTGGAATCACAATTACAACTCTGGAATGCTAGTCAGATAGACACTATACACTTGCTCTGATATAGGCTGCTGGGGTACGTCTAGGAAAGCAGACAGCATCAAATGTAATATCTGAACAGGGTAAGTGGAACAGCAATGTCCAGGTAAGCAGACAGAGCAGCAAGCAGGAGCAGAGCAGGATTTCCTGGACCAGGTACTCCCAGGGTTCCCTAGTAAGTACTGACTAATGTTTTACAAAACTATGTTCAACATTCCAGATTCTTGGCTAATTCCTTTTGTCAAATGCAGTTTTATACATATTAGATTTTAAGTTCAAGTGTGCTTGTCTCTCAGACTTTCTTAATTTTTGTCACCCTGTTCACTATGCTAGCCCTCCAATACAAATCCTCAATAAAAACTTAAGGCTAACCTTTCGATAAAAATCAAATATTAAATATTTCTGACTGGCAATCATAAATCTGGCATAGGAACTTGCTATAGAGGATGTTGTGCAACCACTTACGATGGTACCAACTTTTAAAATCTAAATAACAATTTTCAATCATTCTTTAAAAGTGAATGCTAGTAATAATACAGTTATCATCCCCACGCAGCCAGCTCCATGTCTTGAATCACTGTGAAATGTAAATTTAATCTCACAAATATTACCAAGATGTTGAACAAAAAAGGAGAATATCTCCACTACCCCCTCACCCATATAAATGGCAGGTCATCAATAAAACTATGATAGAACACCATACTCCTAACACGTGTTATCATGACAAATAATGTGTTTCTTCAAAAAAACATAAATACATTTGTGTATCTAGGTTCCAACTTGGTGCCTATCTCTGCTCCTCTGACTTTCCAAATATATAGTATCATTGAAGTTAAACACATTATGGTCAAGTATAAACCACTTACAAAAAATTAGACTGATTTGGCAGTATGAGGATATCTGTCTCTAAAAATACATAATGAACTTCAATCCTGCTTCTGGCGGAATTTATGGGTATAGAGAAGAGACTTCCAGTGTCAACTTGAGACAATCTGTCTCCTATCAGATGTTCTTCAACAATCCAAGCAAATGACAAGAATACCTTAAACAAAATAGCGGAGTCACTAATTACTGAAAAATGAGATGTTAGAGAATTAATCCCAACCTGATGGTTCTCCTGGGTGGATAGGAGAGGGTTTTGTGTATATTTGGTAAACGGTAAAATGTAGATCATGGATTTGTAGCATACAAGAACTCATTTTCTGATCTGGTGAAAATGCTATCCAAATTTCTTTTAATAAAATCACAAAACTGGAATTGATTGATTGAATATGTCTTCCTTTATTGTACCTACTATGGTGATGTTAAACAGATAGTAATGTCCCATTATAAATTAAGGTTCGATCATTCCTTATACTTTGTAATAATGCTCTGAACTGTTGCCAATTTTCTAATCAGTCTAATTTTTGTGTAATTATATTATAAAGTTTCCTCCTCCCGCCCCTTTTACCAACATCAGAATTCTTTCCTTATAGCAGAAAGACGGGCTGGACAGATCACGACTAGGGACAATCTTGTATAAGCTTAAGAAATAATCTGCCCTCCTTTGTCAAGGGGGGCATTGTTTTTCTTATACCTGATAGCCATAATATTGTCCCTCATTGAGATCTGTCCAGTCAAGCATCTGGATTTCAGATCTGTTGGGGCAGAGGACTTTATAATATACTATCACAAAAACTAGACAGAGTAGAACATTGGTAACGGTGCAGAGCGTTATTACAAAGTATAAGGAATGATCGACACTTAATTTATAATGCAACATTACTATTGCTTTAAGTATGTCATATGACTGAAATTGCATTTTAACATTTTCTTCAGTCTGTTCATTTGAATCACATTTTTTTTTTATCAAAACAGAATACACTTTATATTACTTTTGGATAATATTTATCTTGGAACAATTCATTGAAAATTCAACTGTGCTTCTGAGAAAGAGTTGTTGTGCATTTTATTTGCAATATTCCCTTGCAGTGATTAAGCCCAGCATTTGCTGGAACATATACACTTTCTTGGTGTGGATCCACATAAATTTTTCATTCATCTTATTCAGGCATCTTCTGTCCACTGAGGGCCATATACACAAAGACAAAATGAAACAATTCTGGTGCACACCAATTGTAACATAAGGAACAAAAACACGTTCCCCAATTTCCTATAGATTTCAAATGGACATTTAACCCATTGAAAGCTAAAGGTGTCATACAGTTAGGGAAAAAGTTATTTGATCCCCTGCTGATTTTGTACGTTTGCCCACTGACAAAGAAATGATCAGTCTATAATTTTAATGTTAAGTTTATTTGAACAGTGAGAGACAGAATAACAACAAAAAAATCCTGAAAAACGCATTTCAAAAAAGTTATAAACTGGTTTGCATTTTACTGAGTGAAATAAGTATTTGACCCCTTTGCAAAACATGACTTAGTATTTGGTGGCAAAACACTTGTTGGCAATCACAGAGGTCAGATGTTTCTTATAGTTGGCCATCAGGTTTGTACACATCTCAGGAGGGATTTTGTCCCACTCCTCTTTGAAGATCCTCTCCAAGTCATTAAAGGGACAGTGATGTCCCAAAAATAAAATATCCAGTTTTGTAGACTTAACAAAAAATAAAATTGCTCCAAACCAGATCTCTCAAACTGCTATGGTTTGAGAGATATAGGGATTCAAAGTTCCCCCCTCCCTCCCCTTCTGCTGATGTCAGCTGTAAAGCTGACAACAGGAGAATTGAGTTGTACGATTCGAGGAGGCTCTGCAGGAGAGCCGAGATCGCGTTATCTATAAAGAATTAATTCATTGGAAAGATCTACAAAGTGTGCTTGGTTTGCAAGCACACTTTGTAGACATTTCCAGTGAATTAATTCTTTATAGATAACGCAATCTTGGATCTGATGCAGAGCCGCCTGCTGGTCCCCTGACCGGGATCTCCTTCTTTCAGCTAGATGCTGACGTCAGGAGAAAGGGAGGGAGGGGCAAACTTTGAATCCCTATATCTCTCAAACCATAGCAGTTTGAGAGATCGGGTTTGGAGTATATATATATATTTTTTTAAGTCTACAAAACTGGATTTTTTTTGGGGGGGGGCATTACTGTCCCTTTAAGGTTTCGAGGCTGACGTCTGGTAACTCGAACCTTCAGCTCCCTCCACAGATTTTATATGGGATTAAGGTTTGGAGACTGGTTAATCCACTCCAGGACCTTAATGTGCTTCTTTTAGAGCCACTCCTTTGTTGCCCTGGCAGTGTGTTTTGGGTCATTGTCATGCTGGAATACCCATCCACGACTCATTTTCAATGCCCTGGCTGAGGGAAGATGGTTGTCACCCAAGATTTGACATGGCACCGTCCATCGTCCCTTTGATGCGGTGAAGTTGTCCTGTCCCCTTAGCCGCAAAACACCCCCAAAAGCATAATATTTCCACCTCCATGTTTGATGGTGGGGATGGTGTTCTTGGGGTTATAGGCAGCATTCCTCCTCCTCCAAACATGGCGAGTTGAGTTGATGCTAAAGAGCTTGATTTTGGTCTCATATGACCAGAACACTTTCACCCAGTTCTCCTCTGAATCATTCAGATGTTCATTTGCAAACTTCAGATGGGCCTGTACATGTGCTTTCTTGAGCAGGGGGACCTTGCAGGTGCTTCAGGATTATAAGTCCTTCACGGCGTAGTGTGTTATCAATTATTTACTTGGTGACTATGGTCCCAGCTGCCTTTAGATCATTGACAAGATCCTCCCGTGTAGTTCTGGGCTGATTCCTCATCATTCTCATGATCATTGTAACTCCACGAGGTGAGATCTTGCTTGGAGCCCCATACCCAGGGAGACTGACAGTTATTTTGTGTTTCTTCCATTTGCGAATAATCACACCAACTGTTGTCACCTTCTCACCAAGCTACTTGGCGATGGTCTTGTAGCCCATTCCAGCCTTGTGTAAGTCTACAATCTTGTCCCTGACATCCTTGGACAGATCTTTGGTCTTGGCCATGGTGGAGAGTATGGAATCTGAATGATTGATTGCTTCTGTGGACAGGTATCTTTTATACAGGTAACAAGCTGAGATTAGAAGCACTCCCTTTAAGAAAGTGATCCTAATCTCAGCTTGTTACCTGTATAAAAGACACCTGGGAGCCAGAAATCTTGCTGATTGATAGGGGGTCAAATACTTATTTCACTTAGTAAAATGCAAATCAATTTATAACTTTTTTAAAATGCGTTTTTCAGGATTTTTGTTGTTGTTATTCTGTCTCTCACTGTTCAGATAAACCTACCATTAAAATTATAGACTGTTAAATTCTTTGTCAGTGGGCAAAAGTACAAAATCAGCAGGGGATCAAATATTTTTTTTCCCTCACTGTATGTATTGCAAACCAATGCAATGAAGACCCCTCTGCATTCATGGGGGTTCACGTTGCCATATTTAAATACAATGGGAAGTTGGAAAACTGTGCAATTGGTGTACATTAGTGATGATCGAGCACCCCGATGCTCGGGTGTTCGGGTGCTCTGGCCGAGCGCCCCCGGAGGCTCGAGTGCTCGGCCGAGCACCCGAGCCCCATTGAAGTCAATGGGAGGACTCGAGCATTACACCAGGCACCCCCTGCTCTGATGAGGGGAGGGTGCCTGGTTCATAGGAAAAGGTCAGAAAATGATGGAAACAACACAGAAATGGTTCAGGGACAGCATAGGGAGGATGTCTGGATGCATCTTGAACTCCAACGTCGCTGCTGGGAACGATGTTTCGCCCGTAGTACGCCATTTTTACAGACTGACCGTAAAACACACACTTCCCCACTTCCCCACTTCCCCGTCCCTTTTTACCCGCCTTCTTCATATTAAACGGAATATATGCCGGTAATCTGCGGCTAGGCACACGAAACAGAATGTGACGCTAATCTGCGGCTAGGCACACTAAACAATATGTGACGCTAATCTGCGGCTAGGCACACTAAACAATATGTGACGTTAATCTGCGGCTAGGCACACTAAACAATATGTGACGCTAATCTGTGGCTAGGCACACGAAACAGAATGTGACGCTAATCTGCGGCTAGGCACACGAAACAGAATGTGACGCTAATCTGCGGCTAGGCACAGTGAACGGAATATGTGACGTTAATTTGTGAATTTGCACACTAAACAGAATGTGACAATAATCTATGGTTAGGCACACGTTTAAAATGGCCCTTTTTGTCGCTGCGTTGTAAAATCATTGGCCCTGTGCACCTAAAAGAATATGTCAGCTTGTCACTGCACTGTGAAATATTTGTCCCTGTGCACCTAGTACAATGTCACCTTAGAACATGTCCCCCCCCACAAAAAAATGAAATTCTGCCACCCCCAAAAAAAATTAAATGCTGCCCCCACACACAACAGTCCTAAAAAGGACTTTTGGGTCTTGAAAGAGTTTCAACAATTTTATTCTCCCTACACTGACTTTCCCTGCCTAATCGCATCTCTCCCTGGCTAAGAATGAGCCGAACTTGCGCGTCGGGTGCTATACAGCACCCGATCACAGGTTCTGGCCAGCCAATCAGTGTAATGCCAGCAGCCAACATGGCTGCTGGCATTACACTGATGTCAGAGCCTCCCCGCACGTTTATTGGCTGCGCAGCAGCTGCGAAACGTGCGGGGAGGAGACCCGAACATGGCGGGCGAGCACATGCGGTACTCGTACGAGTACCGCCATGTGCCGAGCAGAGCGATGCTCGAGCCGAACCGAGCTTTGGCCGAGCATGCTCGCTCATCACTAGTGTACATCAAAATTGTTCAGTTTTTTATGCACATGACAATAACCCACAATACACTAAACAATTCTACCTCACTCTATATTTCTATCCTTGTCTCAGGATACATCCCAAACCATTCCCTCTGCACTGACCTTGACCTTCAGTTCTTCTCTAATTAACACTTCTCAATCCTGTCTACAAGACTTTTCTAGAGCTGCTCCCACCCTATGGACATTCTACCTTGCTCTCTCAGAGTCTCCCCTAATCTCTAGACTTCTAAAAGGTCCCTCAAAACCCATCTATTCAAGGAATCCTATCACATAACATGACGTCACTCTCATAATCACCTCCATAGCTAACAGCTAAGATGGTATCACGGTGCCCGTGATTAGCACTGGTAGCGCTGTTGTGGTGTGCAGGTGACATTGTCTATTACTTTCTGAGTGTCGCGCTTAAGCACATTCGCTACTCTTATAGACCTATAGTAATTGCCAGAGTGAGTCTTCGCCTACTTGCTAGACCTTATAGGCCTCAGTCTGCCAGTACTCCCTTGCTCTTTCATTGTGCACCTGTGTTCTAGCTCTTGTGATATTCCTATGCTCTGATCCGTGTATTACCTCTGGCTACATGTTACGGTTTTCTGACACTCACACTACGGTAGAAAGTAAAAACACAGTTTTATTGAGAAAATGATAAATGAACAGTGCCCCTAGGGGCCAGTACAGGTATAATCAGTATTGGCAAAATACAGACCAAGTAAAGGTTATGCAACCTATAGAGTGGTACACTGCCATACAGGGTTAAAGAGGAGAAACTGAAGCAACTCAGTCCTTGATTAGCCAACGCCCAGGATATGATAACAGTCTCTTGAAGGTGAGAAGTGGAATATAGTGTCTGCACTGAGTCACTCTCAAAGGTAGTAAAATAGCGCACCAACAGACCAGAGCTGAGCCAATACCAACACAGTGGGATTCGTAGAGGAACGCTACTGCTAGAGCTGACAAGACCAGAACCTGAATCGCCCTTAACATACCCTCGGTAGTAACCCTGCGTGTGCCAACGGGATAGCGCCCAAACACCCCTGGGGTGCCAAAATAGACTGACACTGCACAAGCTATATGAGAGCCAGAGCACTGGGTAGTGTGGAGGATAACGTAATACCTTGAGCGTTAGGAAACCTGAGCCAGGACACCCTTCCGGTGCCGTTCGGAAACCCACACTGCAAGAGCGGACAAGCTACCAGCGTCAACCAGCGTGGCCACGGTGCACACCGAACACCGGAACGGACAGTGCTCTGCAAGTGTTAGGTAGGCTAGGTCTCTAAGGGTAACCAGAGGCTTGGCCAAGTGTAAAGGATAGGCACATAAACAGAGACTACAGGCACTGCACGGGTTAATATGGTTTGGTATTGGAGAGAACAGCTCAGCAGTAAAAGCGGAAAGACTCTGCAACCTCAGGCAACAGCTCGGTAGAGAGAGGTGATCAGAGCGACACAAGACAGTTCAGAATGTCGCCAGGAACAACCGGAGCAACTCAGGAACACTGGAACAGCACACAGGACAGGAACATCAACCGGAACCGGATCAATACATGAAGCAGGAACGTCAGCCGGAATCGGGTCAATCACGGAGAAGGGTCGTCAGCCAGAACCGGGTCAATCATGGAGCAGGGTAGTCAGCCAGAACCGGGTCAATCATGGAGCAGGGTCATCAGCCAGAACCGGGTCAATCATGGAGCAGGGTCGTCAGCCAGAAACAGGTAAATCACGGAGCAGGATCAGTAGAGTAGTCAGACAAGCCGGATCGGTACACAGGATACTCAGGAACTCAGCAACGAGGCGCAGGATCAGGAACACCACGAAAGGGCAGCTGACAAATGCCCAAACGCAGTATAAAAAGGAACATCCTGGGCGGGCCAATCAGCCTCCTCCAATGCACAGGTAACACAGCAAGATTGACAGGGAATCACGGGGACCGTGATACTACGTTTTGATCCTGACTTGTTGCCTTCCGCTCCAGTTTGACCCTTGGCTCTGTCTGACTATCCACTCCGATCTGACCCTTGGCTCCATCTGACTATACTCTCTGGTCTGACCCTTGGCTCTGTCTGACTACCTGCTCTGTGCTGACCCTTGCTCCGGCTCACTATTACGACCCTTGGCCTGACTGACTCCGATCTCTAGCTAGACCCGTGCTCTAGCTGATCCTCCTGGTACAAGCTGCATTCCTCCCGCTGCGCCGGACATTGTCTCTGGCTATTCCATGCTGCTTGTTACCAACGGTTAGTGCCTTTGGGTATTCCGTAGCTTACTAGGGAATACTAGTCTATCACTACCCTAGTGTTCTGGGGTACCTTTGGTCACCATTGCCTGTAGGTTTACCCTAGTGTTCTAGGGGAGTTTCTCTCATTTTGCTTAGGCGTTTCCGCTTCACCCGCACTAGTAGATACTGCTATCCTTGCTACTATTACATTCTGTAGTCAGATTGGGATCAGCCTCTCTTCAGTCAGTGGATTGTGTGCTGTCTCCATAACTGGCTAGTGAGGGTTGGGGAAGTGCTTGTGCCCTTCTCCACACCTGGTCCTGTTAAGGTTGGGGAAGTGCTTTCCGTATTATTTCTGTTCTTATTTTAATAAAGAGATTGATTTTACTGTATCTGTACTTGTCAGTGTCGTTATTCCATAGTCACTCAGTGACACAT